>PVKC010005343.1:0-34785 GCA_004027635.1 Crocidura indochinensis | reverse complement strand
ACACACACACACACACACACACACACAATCCCCCTCAAATTTGGAAACAGCTAGTCCTTTCATTAGTCTCTCAATAGATCTCTCGCAAAAAGTTGAACAGAAACTAGACCTAGCAAGCTCTCATTTGCTTCTCCTCCTTCCAAATAAAGCAATAAGCTGAGAAGTCTGCAATTCTCTCTTAGCACCATCCATCCTTCCACCATCTAAAGACAGGCGTGCCGAGCTTTTTTTAACTACCCCGGGAGAATCCTGGGGTTGTGATTCCACAAAGTGCAGACCAAACACGAATGCACAAGAAAAGACAGAAGCAAAATGGCATGCAGAGTCGGGAGCGACAGCACAGAAGGTAATGAGCACATACCTGAGGAATTCTCCTTTAAAAAAAAAAAAAAAAAGTGCCAGAACAGCTGGGTGGTTCCACCCCTCCTTTTTGGAGGCTCCGGTTTCCCTTTCAGGAACAACACCTGCAGCAGGATGTCTAAGCTCCTTCCCTTTCTCCAGCTATGGATCCTGAGAGCAGGCAGTGGCTGCAGCTAGCTGTCCCATGCTCAGGTCTGCCAAGGTGTCGCTTCTGGTCAATTCTGTCTGCACCCGGGGGTTGCAAGCCTACCAAAAAAATCCAGGTACCAACTTCCTCCTGGCACCCCACTGCCTGGGTCCCTAAGGCTAAATTTCTTCCACTGCTCCAGTCTCAAGCCCCCATAGGAAACCATGGGTTTTGTATTCTCCGGGGCGTTCAGAGCTGGCCAAGCTCATTCACCCGCAAGGGAGAAGAGCAGGCGGGGAACTTCACGCAACCCCACGCGGCCCCGGCCCCGGCTTTGGGGAATGCAGCAGCGGAACTGCGATCTCCAGGGCACCCTGGACTCAGAGCGCTGGTGCTCCCTCTGCTGCCTCTGCGGCCGCGGCACAGTGATGCTCTTCCAGCCTCAGCACCAGCCCTGGCTGCTTGGGAAGAGAGGCGCTGGTTGCTCTTGGCCAGGTGTGTCACAGGAGTAGGAGGTGCAGCTATAAGGCTAAGGGAAGACGTCTGGATGCTAGTGTGAATGAAATCTTTCTAATCATCCCTTTCGCACTGGGTGGTGACCTCATAAGCCACCCTAGGGTCACTTCTGCAAGCCACCCAGGCAACTTCTTTAATGGAAAAAATAAATCATAAGGACCAGTTTAGATTTAGGTGTCTTTGATTGAAATGCTAAATACACATAATGGAATTTTCTCCCCAGAAGCAGGGAGCAGAATTACTTAGGATAATATCTCAGCTCTGAAGAAAATAAAGACTTTTTTTTTCTTTTGAATAAATACAAGGGAAAACCCATTTGAGGGGGATTCCCCCAAATAATCAAATCACTATAAGGCATGGTGGAAAAAAAAAAAAAACAGTGACACAAAGGATTTGTTTCTCACTTAAAATTGTATCTTGTCCTTTGATGCCTTCTGTTTGGGGCTCTGAATCAATTGGGCTTGCTTTTTCACAATTTAAGCTGAGTTTTGCTAAGCAGAGGAGAGAGAAGGGAGTAACTGCTCCCATCTTTTTTTCATAATCAATAAACTGCTTTCTATCTCCGAACCCTATTTTGAAGAAAAGACATGCCAAAAAATGCTGGATCTTTAAAAAGAACCTTAAGAGAGCTCAAATTCTGGCAAATGATTTGGGTTTCTAAGCATCATCTAGTTTGTTGTCTTTGCTTTTTAGAAAATAGAAAGATGTTTCCAAGTCTAAATAATAGACTAGTATACTTGGGTCAACTTCAGAATTGATCCTTCCGAAATACTTGATTCTGCCAGTGAAATAAAGTAAACAGATAAGGCATTTTTAAACAAAACCTGTAGCAGAATACATTCCTCCTACTATATAGCAACAAATAAATCACTTCTGTCGGGTAAAAAAATAAAAATATAAAGTCTGATACAAGATAATTCTTTCAAATTTTAAAGTGGACCACTGTCAATACTTTTCAAGGTACTCAAGGAAATTGAAGACAAAAACACCCCTAAACAGTTTCTATGAAGCTAACATATCCCTAATAAGAAAAGCAGGCAGAGACACCATGAGAGAGAGAGAGAGAGAATTATAGGCCAATATCCTTGATAAATCCAGATGCAAAGATCCTCAAAATACTACCAAATAGAATCCAATAATTTATCAAAAAGATTATACACATGACCAAGTAGGATTCAGTCCAGTGATGCAAAAATGATTTAACATGCATAAGTCAATCGATATAAATATATCATATCAATCAAAAATAAAATGATATAAACATAGCAATAGATGTGCAAAAGGCATTGATAAGATTCAGCAGACATTCATGATAAAGCCTCTCTGTAAGACTGGAATTGAAGGAACTCTCTTCAATATAATCAAATCTATTTAACAAAATCCCATGATAAACATCATACTCAATGGGGAAAACTAAAAGTCTTTCCTCTAAGATCTGGCACAGCACAAGGTTGCTCACTCTTGTCACTTCTATTCAGTAGAGAACTGGATGTATTTTCCATAACAATTGGGTAAGAAAAAGACATCAAGGGTGTCCACATAGGAAAGGAAGACATGATAGTGCATTTAAAAAATCCTAAAATCTTAAAAAAAAAAAAGCTTCTGGAAACAATAGATTTGTATAATAAAGTAGCAGATTTCAAAATTGATATGCAAAGATTCATGGCTTTTCTGTATACAAATAATGAATGAGAACAAAGAGATATAAAAAAAACCATTCACGGGGCAGGGCGGTGGCGCTGAAGGTAAGGTGCCTGCCTTACCGCGCTAGCCTTGGACAGACTGCGGTTCGATCCCCCGTGCCCCACATGGTCCCCCAGGCCAGGGACGACTTCTGAGCGCATAGTCAGGAGTAACCCCTGAGCGTCACTGGATGTGGCCCAAAAACCAAAAAAAAAAAAAAAAAAAAAACCAAAAAAAACATTCACAACTGTGCCTCAGAAAATCAAGTACATTGAAATTAATTTAACTACGGTCTTGAAAGAACTACAAAATAAAATACAAAGCACTATTTCAAGAGATAAAAAGATAAAAGAGAGCACAGGAAATGGAACCATATACCCTCATTGATTCAGAGGGTTGGCATTATTAAAATGGCAATATTCACCAAAACATTTGTACAGATTTAATACAATCCCTCAAAGGATACTCATGATATTTTTCAAAAAGTTTCATCAGTTGCCCCTGAAATTCATTAGGAACAATAAACATTCACAAATACCTACAGCAATCCCTGGCAAAAATTATATAGAAGGAATCCCTTTCCCAAATTTCAAACTGTACTATAAAGCAGTAGGCAATAAAATAGCATGATATTGGATTAAAGACAGACCCCCAAGATCAATGGAATAGATTGAATATACTGAGAACTGACCCTAAGGTATGTGATCAATTAATCTTTGATAAAGAGGCAAGAAATAAAATGTGTAACAAGGAAAGCTTTCTCAGTGAGTGGAACTGGGAATACTGCTACATGAAAAAAATATGACCTTTCTCTAACACACCATACACTACAGTCAAATCAAAGGTATTAAAGAAGTTGATATCATACCTGAAAACATAAGGAATGGGGAAAAATAAAGGAAGAGCACTTTATGGCATTGAAGCTAAAGCAATCTTCAAGGGTGATACTCCACTGACTAAGAAAGTGGAAGAAAATAACAAATAAATAGAACTATGCTAATCAAAGAAGCGTCTGCCCCTCAAAGCAAATGGTGACCAGGATACAAAGACTTTCCATGAAATGGGAGAAACTATTCACTCAATAGCCATCTAATAAGGAGTTAATATTTATACAAAGGACTGGTATCGATTAGCAAGAAAAAAAAATCTGACACTATCCATATATGGGGAGAAGAAATGAACAAAGCATATTTCCTCAAAGCAGAAATACAGATGGCCATGGCCAAACAGCAATTGAAATAATTACTTCACATCATTAATCATTGGGGAGATGCAAATCAAAACAACAATCATCTCACACCACAGAGACTGGCACACATCACAAAGAGCAAGATCAACTAGTGTTGGCAAGAATGCAAGTATGAAAAGGACTCTTATTAACTGCTGGTGGGAATGCTGACTGGTCTATATTTTTTGGAGAACAATATGGATATTTTTCAGCAAACTAGAATTGAGTTTTCAAATGATCTAGTAGTACCAATCCTAGGAATATACCCTAAGAGCCCCAAAACACAATGTAGAAAAGATCTCTGTACTTATATTCATCACATCATTATTCACAATAGCCAGAATCTGAAAACAACCCAAACATTTAGAAACAAATGAGTGGATAGATGCTATTGCTTATCTACTGAATAAAATACTATGCAGCTATGAAGGAATTTGAAGTTATGAAATTTGTTTATACATGAATTGATATGGAGAGCATTATGCTGAGTGAAGTATGAAGGAGAGGGATAGACATAGAATGATAACAATTATTTGTGAGATATGAAAAAGATAGTATGGTTGTAATATGCAGAAACAATAGAAACAAGGACTTGAAGGACTAATCCATAGTAGGTGAATATTGGGTGAGTGTAGTTTGCACAGAGAAGGGACAACGATGACAATGATAGTTGAAAATGATCACTGGATAAGAAATGGGTGATAAAAGGCAATAAAGTGATGGGCATGATACCTCTTTGGTAATAATACTGCAAACCACAGTGTCTTAAGGGAAAAAAAGGAAAGAAGAGAGAGAGATGAAAAAGAGAATAAAGAAAAATGTCAGCCACAGAGGTATGTAGGGGTCATGGAGGGATGAAAACTGGGGACATTGGTGGGGGAAATGTGCACTGATGAATTTTGTACATTTTATGACTAAAACTCAAACATGAACAATTTTGTACTGTAAAAATAAATAACTGTATTTTTGTATAACCTTATAAATCACAATGCTTAAACAAAGTAATTTTAAATTGAAAAAAATAAAGAAAGGAATTCCCCCAATGATATATGGCCAGCATTAGCATCATATTGTCAGAAGTAAATGATGCTGTGTATTTTTTAGTTCCAAATATATTCACTGCTATGTAGCATGCCATGAGGAAATGACAAGTAAATTGAAAAGACAGAAGAGAAAAAAAAAGAAAAAAAAAGATCAACCCTATATACAACAAAAGATACCAATAAAAGACAGTGAGATCATTTCTCCACTACTTAGTTCAGATGCCTTTTCAGAAGTAATAAAACTCTAAGGAGTCACTCACTTCCCAAGTTCCAAGACATAATGTGTGCCAGGTCATTGATCTTGTTATGACTCAAACAGAAGAAAAGCAAGATGTCTAGATTATTTGTTATTTTTTTCTTCATAATTGAACAAATGGATAAGGTAAAATTGCCACTCTTGGTAAAAGTGTCATTCTTGAACCTAAGCAATAGTACAGTGGATAGGACTTTTGCCTTGAATGAATGAGCAGAGTTTGATCTTCAGCATCCCAGATGTCTCCCCAGAGCACTGCTAGAAATAAATCCAGGGAGCAGAGCCAAAAGTAATCCCTGAGCATCACTGGATGTGAGCCAAATACCAAAATAAAGAAATTAAGAAAACAACAACAAAAAAAACCCTATGATTCTAGCCATTCAAATGAGTTTGTAAAATGAATTTGCTGTTCAAGAAAACTAAGGACAAAAACATGACTGTAGAAAAAATAGGAAATTGTATTTATAGACCTAATTAAAAATCTCTAAAGGAACAAATATTTGGACATACATCATCCAATAATACTCAGAACTATTTTCAAAATTATAGCATCATGTTAATAAAAATATAAAAACTTTAGTCTTAAACTTTCTACTACATTGTAGATTAACGTACAAATCAATTGCATTGGCATCAAGTGTGAATGAGATAAAGTGTCTTGAAATGTATGTATTTTCCTTTTTTCCATTCATTCTTTTTCCCTCCAAGAAGACAAACTGCCCTGTCATCAAGAAACGAACAAACTTCCCTGTCATTGAGAGGACCCTAAAGAAATTTAAGGAGTCGCTATGACTGCATTTAGCCAGCTTTACAGATTTATGCTATTCTAGAATGATGTGAAAAATCATGCGCAACAACACAGCTACAAACACCAATCTAGGAGGAGAGGTTGAGCCAAGTTCTTATCTTATTGAAACTACACCAATTGTGCCTGCCACCCATCATCACTTTGACAGTGGCCCAGCTTCACCAGTCTATACTGATCTATGGAGAGATATCAAACAGATCTACTCCAGAGATACCTGTATTTTTGTCTGAAATCTCTAGAAATATTTTTGGAGTGAGTGCAGGCAACCCACCTGCCTTGCTATACTTCCAGGAGTCCTGGCAGCCAAAACAAGGCCCTATGAAAAACACAATAAATCCACAGACCTTGAAACTTCTGGACCAAGTAACTACATACAACTCTAAATTTTTTCAATACTTTTATTTAATAGAAACATACCAATACAATATCAATGTATATTCCATTCCACCTTATGATCAAAACAAACCAAGTAATAGAGTCAACAAGCAATAATCACTTAATAAGGCTGGTTGGAGTGATAGCCCATTGGATAGAACATTTGCTTTTCATGTGGCCAACCTGGATCCATATGGTAGCCCAATCCTGCCAGGAGTGATTTCTGAGCACATAACCAGAATTAACCCCTAAGTGAAGCAAGGTGAGTCTCTAAAAACCAAAACAAACAAAGCCAATTTGCTTAGTAGACCTTGTGACAAGTTTCTAAAAACAAAAACAAACAAAACCAATTTGCTTAGTAGACCTTGTGACAATTACTTTATAACATTATAGTGATATGTGTTCTCATAAATTTTTATATTACTGTACATTTTTAATAATTTTGTTTCCACTAACCTATAAGCAAACAATAAAAAATATTTTATTTTGTGTCTGCCAAAGGAATAGTCTTGAGAATAAGGAGAAATTTGGGGACAACAGTGGAAAAGAGTTTACATTGATGGTGGGATAAATCTTGGAACAAATATGCAATACATGGTCTTTAAACAAAGTACTTTTTTAATCTATGAAGAAAAAAAACTAAAGAGAAAAAATTAGGAGAAAATCTATAGTACGAAGAACTGACAGAAGCTACTAAGGACCTAATCGTGACCTTTTACTCAGGAATCATTCCTGACAGGGCTCTGAGGACCATATGTAATGCTAGGTATTAAACATGGGTTGGCAACATAAAACGCAAGTGCCCTTCCCTCTGTAATCTGAGCGAAACATGAGCCATTTTGAAATCTTACTATGTGGTTCTATTCCAGCTTTGAGATAATTGCAGCATCATGCTGAATGGAAGCCAGAAGCCTTCAGGCATATGCCCGCATCTAAATGGGTCCCTAAATTCTTAGCCCCAATATTTGCTAAAGAAATGCTCATTGTTTAAGATAGAAGAAGACAAGGAGAGGGAGGAAATAAATGGACTGACAGAAAAATGAAACTTTGGAATTTCAAAATGAAAAAAGGGATTGACTTTTAGTCAATAGATTGATGTGCAGCTTTGTGTTCTATTGAACTTTAGGTTTAATAAATTTAGCAAAATCAAGAATGTCTTACTTCCTTAGTCAGAATCAATTCTTTCTCTCCTCCTAAAACATTTTATAAACTTCTAAACTAAACATTAGCTTATTTTAAAGCATGCTTAATATTAATTTACTAGGCTGCTTACTTTGCCCTTATTTCCTTGCTACAATGTGATGTTCTTGAGGAGTCTACATCCATTCGACTTTATACAAGCAACTCCTTTTCAAAGACCAGACTCCAGAGAGGTAGGTGAGTGACTGAGAACTGAGTAACTGAGGAAGGAACAGATGCATGAACAGTATGCTTAGTTGAGCACTGAGTTAATGAGTCAGTGAGTAAGGATATGGGTTGCATTCCAGTATAGTCAATTAGCTTTCTTCTATTTCTTGATCCAAGTAGAACCTTTAGCTCTTACCAGCTGCCTCGCAAATTTTTGCCAAAAAAATCTTTGAACTACATTTTTCCAACAGTAATGAGCCAATAATAATGTCCAAGATTTATCTACCCTGGAACAGTTTTTATATACATTTGATCATCTGTTTTCTCTCTTTAAAGACATATAAAACTTTATGCTAGCTATGTTACTATCCTCATGTTTCTCCTCATGACTAACAGACCCAAAAATATTTTTTGACTTACTGAGTATTCAGATCTAGTGAATGGTGTAAACTAGACTAGATATCTATCAATCAAAATCTAATTTAGAACTAGTACCACCACAAACATGGGGAATTTTTATATAAATCAACACTATAATTGGTGGCAAAATTTGCAAGTCTTTAAATGTTTAATAAATAAAAACAAATAATTTAATATTTGTTGAAATAATAATAATAATGAAATAATTTAAATAAACATTTTAAGAATTTCTACTGGATTAATGTTCTTTAGATTTGGACAATGATCATTAAATGTTGAATGCTCTTTTGTTGTGACAGTATCACTGCTACTTTTTCTGTTTTCCTTCTATGAAACTATTGTCAATCCTGTACTCAAAGGAATAATAAACTGATGAATATATCCCTTCCAAAAATTCAAATGCACTGAAAAGACATTATATGGACAATACCAAGCAATATGATTCTAATTGCACTGTTTATCTGATTTTATTGAATTGGAGGTACATGATATAACAATAGAGAGCATAGCATTGAGAATTTTGGACTGAACAATTACAACAATGGGTGGGGCACTTGCATTGCTGTAGCTGTCCCAGGTTCAGTTTGTGATACCAAGTCCCCAACTCTAGTAGAAATGACACCTGAAAGTAAAGTATAAATAAGCCCTGAGCAGAGCTGGGTGTGGACCAAAAATAAGCAACCAAGAGCAAGGAAACTAGGACTCTGGAAATTTAGTACCTGGTTTCCAATTTTGATCCTAGCATTGCATTATCTTTCTGACTTTTTTGAAATTTCTGAATTTTTTTTTTTTGTGGCAGGGTCACACCAGGTGACGCTCTGGGTTTATTCCTGGCTATGTGCTCAGAAATCGCTCTTGGCTTGGGGGATAGAACCGAGGTCCGGCCTGGGTAAGCCATGTGTGAAGGAAATGCCCTACCACTATGCCACTGCTCCGGACCCAAAATTTCTTAACTTTTTAAACCTTAGATAATTCTGAGACCAGGAGATAGTGCATCAGGTAGGATGCTCGCCTTGCACACTGACAACCCAGGTTTGATTTCCTACATCCTATATGGTCATCTGAGCCTCCCAGTACTAATTATTGAGTCCATATCCATGTGTGGCCCACAAAACAAAACAAGAAGCAAAATCTTAGATAATTTATTTATAAAATGGCACTAAATAATGACTATATACTTGTTCATTCTAATGAGATAAAACATTTTAATCAATTTAGCATACTTTTAACATGTAGTATGTGTCCAATAAATATACACTAGCAATAATTATTATAGTATCAAAATTTCTCCAGGCATTATTATCACTATTATCAATTATTCCTATCTTGGTATCTATTTCACAAAGTGATATTTTAGAGGAAATTAATAAACTTTAAATAAGAATATTTTAATCAAAGTTTGTAGTAAAGGTCAACTCATTGACTAATTGTTCTTTTATTTATCTGATTTTATATCAATCATATATCTATCACATAAAAAGTTTCTACTTATCTGACCCTATGTGTCAATGTGTCTTTTCTATGAATTTCTCAGTGCATATTTCCCCTTAGTTTGACAAAGTACATTGCACCATTTATTTATTCATTTATTTATTGGTTTTTGGGTCACATCTGGTGACGCTCAGGAGTTACTCCTGGCTATGTGCTCACCAATCACTCCTGGCTTGGGGGACCATATGGGACACCAGAGGATAAAAACCTGATCCATCGTAGGCTAGCGTGTGCAACACAAACTTTCTCCGCTCTGGAATTGCACGATTTTAAACTTTAATTTTATTGCTAAGTATCTCTTGTTCATTAGACATTTTTATGTACTTTATAATAGCTAAAGTTCATATATAACTTGAACTTTCTTGTTTGGTAGTAGAGGAAAAGGTGTCAAGATTAAAAATGTAAATGATTCTGTGAATCATTAACTCTACCTAGAGAACTTTCTACCTCTCACAAAAACTAAATCATTGTAATGGTGGTTACTGTTATTATAGAGTCTGAACCTCACTAGAAACCAGAATTAGAACTGACCAGAATTTTGTCAAGTTATGTCTTTAACATATTTTTTATTAAAAAGACCCTAATTATCCACTTGGGTTATAAGCAATCACTTACACATGACACTAAAATTTCTTTTACTTATCTTAAACAAAATCTCTTTAGGATGTATTAAAGTCATGAAGCAAGTCAAAAACCTGTTTTTGAAATGGTATAAATACCTTTTTTTTTTTGGTTTATTGGCCACACCCGTCTGATGCTCAGGGGTTACTCCTGGCTAAGCGCTCAGAAATTGCCCCTGGCTTGGGGGACCATATGGGAAGTCAGGGGATCTAACCGCAGTCCTTCCTTGGCTAGCGCTTGCAAGGCAGACACCTTACCTCTAGTGCCACCTCACCCGTCCTGAAATGGTATAAATACCTGTAGCGATTTGATCTACCTAGAATATTTTCTTTAATATAATTGTACATCAAAGTTTTCCTTCCTTTTCTTCCAGAAATCGCATATTCTGGTCAGTTTCCTACTTGTCTTTAGAAAGCATATCTATACATTCGGCAGAGCCTTGAAAGGAAAGAAACAAAGCTTTCCTTTCATGTTTAAAGGTAGAGAATAAATTTATTAAAAGGAGCAGCTATATGACCATTATTTTAAGATCTTTTCACTGACCAGATCATTACCCTTTTCAGTTCTCCTTTATGAATAATTTAGTTATTTTAATTATAACATTGAGAAGACTTTAGAAACAAGCAATACGGCATTATACAATCAAAGAAGAGGAAATTAAGGTAAGTTAATAATAGTTTTGAAATAATTCTGACAGAGCACTGAAGTACATTTAATAATTGTGATCTCTGAGACAGGTATAAAATGCATGGAGATGGTACAGTGGGTGGATTGTTTTCCTTGCAAATAGCCCAACTGAGTTCAGTCCCCAAAACCTCATCTGAACTCTAAGCCTACCAGGAGTGATCCCTTAGTGAAGAGGTAGAACATGATGTAGGGATCCTGAGCACAAATACAACAAAACAACAACTTAAAAAAATAAAAGTCTAAATAGTCATCTGTGTGCATTTTATGATAATTTAATACAAAATAAAAATGTAAAATTATACCTTGATACTTTAAATATAAAACTTTTAATTTAGCATTATATGCCTTTATTGTCATTATTATAATTTTCATATATTTTATTGAAAAAAGTGTTACACTGAAGTAGTGAAAAGAAGTCTCATTAGAGATGGTCTCATAAGAATTTTTTTTAAAACCTTCTAATCAAGATGAACATTTTCAATTTTTAAAAGAAAGCATAACATAAAAACATATTTGGGGGTAGAAATATAGGAGATTGCATGCCTTGCACATGGTCAATTCAGACTCAATGCCAGGCACCCAATGGTTCCCTAACCCTGCCAAGATTAAGCCCTAAATAAACGTATGTATATATATGTGTATGTACATATATACACATACATATAGACACATATATGTACACATATATACATGCATATATACATATACATATACATATATACATATATGTATTTGTAAAGGTTCTATGTTTAAAAGCTCTTCTACTACCTATAATTATTCTCATATAGCCTTGCAATTCTTTTTTATAATACCTGAAGTTCCAATAACAGATATGTTCGGATTTTTAAAAACAATCATATATTAAATTAAAAAATATTGCTATGTATGAATAATTTTTCCATCCTGTATATCACCTTTCAGTCTGCTGATCATTTCCTTTTATTTGTGGAAGTGTTTAAGTTTAATGTAGTATTATTGGTATATTTCACTTTTGTAGCATCTGTTTTATTGCCAGATTTAAGAAATCATTGTTAAATTCAAAGTCATAAAGGTTTACACCTTTTTTTTCTAGTAGAAGTACTGAATTTTTAATTCCAATGTTTAGTTAAAATGTTCTGAGAGTTAATTTTTAGAGTTAATTTTTATATGGTGTAAAGTAAAGGTCTTCATCACTCTATCACATACAGATGTCTAGTTTTGTTAAATGTATTTGTTGAAGAAACTGTTGTTCCTAAAGTGTATCTTGACATTCCTTCAAAAATTATTTTATTATGGGGCCAGAGAGATAGCATGGAGGTAAGGCATTTGCCTTGCATGCAGAAGAATGGCAGTTCAAATTCTGACATCCCATATGGTCCCCTGAGCATGCGAGGAGTAACCCCTGAGCGCTGCCGGTGTGACCCAAAAACAAACAAACAAACAAAAAAAGAATTCTTTTACCTAATATGTGAACATTTATTTCTGAGTTCTATATTTCATTGGCCTATATGCTTTTATTTTATAAGGAGTTCATAACTGGAATAGACAGAGCCACAAAAGACTAAATACTTCAATTAAAAATTAGGCAAATGCTTCTATAGACATTTCTCCAGGGAAGATATTCAAGGATGAGCATGTGAAATATATATAATTGACAAATATGTAAATTTGTACAACTTCTAATCATTACAAAAATTAAAGTCAAACCACAACTACATCACATTTATTTTGATCATTTTTTAAAACACACATTTTTTGGAACTGAAATATGGTAAATGTGTTCAGACAAGAGTACAGCCTGTATAAGAGAAAGAACTATTGATTTGCAGTGGTGGGAGAGGCTGTGAGTGATGGGCAGCATTTGGTCTGAAAAGTGCCATTTTGAACTTAACTGAGGTGATTGTGCCTAGACAGCAATGTTGTCTGGATAAAAAGAAAAGAAAAGAAAAGAAAAAAGGAGAGCCGAAGAGATACCACAGTGGGGATGAGCCAACCCCCCCCCCCAAAAAAAGAAAGAGGTTGACGTTACTCTACAACTGCACACTTCTCCTAGGAGCCATGCACAACACATAAAGTATACCACCACACTACAATGGTCACATTGGAAAAGCAACACAGAAATCCATCACACTTAATGAAGATAGTAGTTTTGAAGACTCAACTAACATCAGTTACCTATATAGCCTCTTTGATCAGGACTTTAGGGAGTAAGTGTTAAGGATGTACAAAGAACTCAAAGAAAACATGGAACAGGTATCCAAAATATGCAAGAGGATATGAGAATAGAAATGAGAAAACTTTGAACAGAAATATTGGGACTGAAAAAAATTGGTAGGCAAGATGAAATACTCATTGGAAAGCCTAAGCATTAACAAAGAAAAGAGGGAGAGGGGAATCTTCAAAATAAGTGAACAAACAATAGACCTTTGTGATAAATTGAATAGGAACAACCTAAGAATCTACTGGGGCCCAAAGCACTAGGAAGAAAACCTCTATGAAGAAGCAACTGTTAAAAACATCATTGCAAGGGCCGGAGAGATAGCATGGAGGTAAGGTGTTTTCCTTTCATGCAGAAGGTCATTGGTTCGAATCCCGGCATCCCATATGGTCCCCCAAGCCTCTCAGGAGCGATTTCTGATCATGGAGCCAGGAGTAATCCTGAGCGCTGCTGGGTGTGACCCACTAAAAAAAATCATTGCAGAGAAGTTCCCAGAGCTGAAGAATGATTGCGTTCACATTTGGGTGCCCAAAGAGTACTAGTTGAAAGAGATCCAAATAAAAGCTCTCTAAGGCACATTGTTGAAAACAACATATAGAGACAGAAGCAACAAGGCCAAAAAGAGAAGTTAGATACAAAGAAGCAAATTTAAGATTTTCAGCAGATATATCACAATGCACATGGAAGGATATAGAGAAAATTCAATTAAATGAATGACTCACTAAGAATACTTTATCCAGCCATGTTTGAAGGATTCATAGATTCAAAGATAAACAGCATCTCAGAAACTTCACAGACTCAAAAGCAACCTTAAAAGAAGTACTAAAGGGGCCCGGGAGATAGCACGGAGGTAAGGCGTTTGCCTTTCATGCAAAAGGTCATCGGTTCGAATCCCGGTGCCCCATATGGTCCCCCGTGCCTGCCAGGAGCAATTTCTGATCATGGAGCTAGAAGTAACCCCTGAGCACTGCCGGGTGTGACCCAAAAACCAAAAAAAAAAAAAAAAAGAAGTACTAAAATGGACTATTTAAAGCAAGAAAGACCCCACAAATACACCTAACGTCTACCAAAATAAAAAAGGCACAAAATCCCATTATAATCATCTCTCTCAATGTCAATGGGCATTGAAAAGCATTAGGAAACACATACTGACAAAATAGACGAGAAAATTGAATCCTAGCACAGCAGAAAGGTGTTTTCCTTGCACCTAGAATAGACTGCAGTTCAATCCCTGGAGTGCCATATGGTTCCCCAAAGCCAGGGGCAATTTCTGAGCTCATCGCCAGGAGTAAACCCTGACTGTTAATGAGTGTGATACCCTCCCCATAAGAAACAAACAAAAAATTAAATCCAACACTTTGCTACTTGCAAGAAATAGATATGCATAATCAAACAAACACATACTCAAAATCAAAGATTAGGAGAAAATTCTTCCCTTAACAGACTGGGGTGACTATAATAATATCAGAAGACAGAGACTAAAGGCTTAAAAAGGTTATATAATCCAGATGTGGACATTTCTTACTAATAAAGGGATAAGTACACCAGGAAGAAATCATACTCCTAGACATATATGTGCCCAAAGAGGAATCAGCAAAATACTTAAAACAACTGCTCATAAACTTGAAGAAAGAAATCAATATCAACACAATAGTAGTGGGAGATTTCAACACCACTCTGTCACTTCTTGATAGATCAACAAGGCAAAAACTCAACAAGGGTATACTGTATTTGAAAGAATAAATGAAATAGAGGGTCTTAGTAGACATATATAGGGCTTTTCACCCCCTACACATTGAATATATAATTTTCTCTAATGCACATTGGAGTTTCTTCAAAATAGACCATATGATGAGCCATAAAACATACCTCCATAAAATCATGAGGACAGAAATTATATCAACTATGCCCTTTGATCATAATGCATTCATAAAGGGGGGAATTCTAAAAAGAAATGGACAAATAACCATAACAACTGGAAATTAAACAGCTCATTACTGAACAGCCAATGAACTTAAAGGCAAAATCAAGGAGAAAATCAGAAGATTCTTAAAAACAAATGAGAATAATCAGAATTTGTGGGACACAGTAAAAATAGTACTAAGAGGAAATTATTTAGCTTTAAAATAACTCATCAGGAATGAAGAATGGGCTCATATAGATAATTTCATGGCACAACCTAAGAAATTAGAAATTGACCAAAACTGTGATGTTATTATGAGTAATGCTATAATGAACATGGTGTGGAATTTTCTATTTGAGAGCCTGATTTCAGTTTCTTTGGTTATATTCAAAAGTAGGATTGCTAAATTGGATAACAATTTTATTTTTTTAGAAACTCCAGAGCTATTATACAGCCGCATTGCTTATAATAACATAGTAATAGTGAAAGCAACAAAATGCCTATCAATGGGCTTAGAGATAACGTAATATTTTATACAATTGAATACTATCTAATCTTAAGAAAGAAAATGCTGTCACTGGCTATGACCTGGGTGAACCTAATAGACACTATGTTAAATTAAATAAACCAGTCACAGAAAGACAAATGGTGTACTATTTTAGTTGGAGGAAGCATATAAATTAGGCAATCTCACAGAAGCAAATGTAGATTGGCAGTTACTGTCGACAGGAAGTAGGAGGTAAGTTGTTTATTGCAATTGTGTTATGTACAATTGAAATTTGGGGGCCAGAGAAATAGTACAGAATAAGGTACTTGCACAATTTAATCTCCAGCACTAAATATGTTCCGAAGTGCCATCAGAAATAATCCCTGACCAGAGTCAGTTTTGATTCCATCCCTCCTCTTCCCTAACCCTCATCTCTAAGTACAAAATCTAAAACACTTATAATTTCAAAACAATTCCATGCAAAAGAAAAACAAAAAAGTGCTCTTAGCACTTAGCTACTGCTAATCAGATTTTGATTCTTACTATACAACTTAAGAAATATAAAAAATGTGGACCATCCTCTAATTCCAGATTACATATGAAAAATAAGAATCCTCTTTTTTTTGAAGAATAGAAGTTTATGAAAGCTTAGGACTTAGGATCATTCCTAAGTCCAACCTTCTTTCTAGGTTTTCTTGATAGTTACAACTGCATTCAAGGCATATTATTTGTTGATAGAATTATATTTCAAAAGCTTTTTGCATACAGTTTTGAAAATTATATCAGCCTACTTCCTGAGATTATCTTTTCCTTATCATTCAGAATCCAGAGCCTACCTACTTCTTTCCTGTGTGCTCATTAGGTTAGTCAACCTGTTGCTCACTACTTCATGCTCTCCAAGTTCATTATTTTCTCCCTTGTGCTTCTTTGAGAGAAGACTTTCAATAGCTAATACCCTGCTAAATTAATTAAAGGCAACAGTGTGCTGAATCTTAGAATTTATTAGGAATCAATTGTCACAGAAATAGTAAGAATCTCCCTGAAAAATTTAGCTTCAAAATGAGGTCTCTTATTTCATCACTAAATTTCCTTCTAATATACACTCACACTAAAAAACAATGCTTAAATACAATGAGACACACACTCCAAGTTTGGAAAAAATAAATACAATGAGGCATGACTATTAAAGATACTAGAGTCATGAATAATAACCTTCACATAGAATAGTCTTGATGACATCCATATTATAATCAAGCCAATACAAATGAAAGAAGAAAAAAGAAACCAAATTTTTGAAAAAGAAAAATCACTCCAAGGTGCCATGTCAGCATGACATACTAAGATATGACTATGATTGACAACACGGTTTCAGGTTCTGATCCTATCTCTCCACAGTTAGCATTGAGTGTTGTCAGAACCTTCCCCCAAAGAGTTAGACCTTTGCTTATTTCAAGTCCAATCTACCTGTAGCTTATTTTATTGAGGTTGCTATTCAAAATAACAATAACAACAACATAGTTTGCGTTTTTAGAAAAATTCTGCTTTGACTAATAATTTTCATCATGAAAATAAAGTTTTGGTTTAATGCGATAGATTTTTCATGTTGTAGTACTCAGATCTCTTTTATTTAGATATATACCTCAAACGACTCTAAGCATAAGTTCAGAATTTATTTTACCAGACTGAAAATACTTGACATGTCCTCAGAGTGTAGAGACAAATGGGAGCGTTAGCAACTATTTGAGGACAGGTATTTTCTCCTATTTTTCATTAAGGACAGCTCTATAGGAAAGAAGCTGTAAATAAACAGTAAAAAAAATTTATAGATTGTGTGTGCTAAATATAATGCTTAGACTTAAAATACTGCTTCCATGGAGTGTTCAAGATTTAGGAAGACAAATCAACAGTATCAACTCTTTTCAGCAAGATGAATGTCCTTGCAAAACTGTGTCTTTGCTTCCAAAGTCTTTTGTTTTTCAATCTAATTAATTGATTTAGTGGGACTGGGGATGCATGGCTAAAAAAGAGGAGGTAGAGGGAGGCTTTCTGTGATAAGCGTCAGTACTAACACTACTCCATAAACAGGCTGATTCTTTCGGATTTCATTTCCTACAACTGTAAATGACTTTTGCTCCTTGAAGCTTGCATCCTTCAGCTGTCAAGTCTCCAAAATATAAAAGAGCAGCGGGTAAAGTCTATTTTCTTTCTGAACAGATGGGCTTGTTTGTGCTATGCCAAACTGCAAAAGCTATGTTTTTCCTCAAATCCTGCCAGAAAGAACTTGGGCTAAAACAGAGGCAGAAAATCCCTCCATCCTGACACAATTGCTTGGCTGTAAATTATGTTTCTTTAATGAAACCATCCGCTCTGTTTTATTTCTGTTTCTGTGTGCAGCACTCAATCCCCCAAACAATGTCTTAGTCATTTTAGATTTGTGAGTTGGGAATTCCGGTCATTGGCTTTACTTACACGACTGGACAGTCACCTCTGTTGACTGGAATATACATTAGACTTCCTAGAGCATCTCTTTTGTCCTTCACTTTTGCAGACTCATCCTATAGGAAGTCTTCCCAAATCCACTCTTCTCCGATAAATATCATTATTATTATTATTATTATTATTATTATTATTATTATTATTATTATTATTATTATTACTATTATTATAGACCCTTTTAGCAGTGATCAAGGGCATTCTCAGTGCCACTGATTCCAAAAGTGGAGACTTGATGATTAGGGGCTAGTTCAGTGTTGTTGGGACCCACAGGGTTTATACAACCTATGCTTAGACACCACCACCCTGGCCACACTCAACTGTATTATGTAGTGATGTTGAGTGTTTGCGATTGACCTCAGCCTTGGAGGTGCATGGCATGTACTCTACCACCTGAACTGAGATCTGTTTTATGATTTATTTTGGTATGTCTACCCATGAATCTGTGCTTATTTCTAGTTATATCTCATACTTACCCAAACTTCATCATGTGACTAAGAAAGCTAAATCTTTTTTTTTGAAAGCTAAATCTTTTATAGATATTATCTTATACAAATAACTCAAGAAAGCAAAGATACAGAAATTTTATCATGCACATTCAATCATTTGTAAACATAAATAAATCATACAATATGTGACAGGTTACATAGCTCCAAGGTGTTAATGAGGGCTAGTTTTGATTTATTTTTAATATTTACTTACCAGTTTCCTTTTGATTTTTGGATCACTCAGTAATACTCAGAACTTACTACTGGCTTTGTGCTCAGAGATCACTCCTTGCAGTCTCAGAGGACTATATGGGGTGCCAGATTAAACCTAGTTTGGTTTCATGCAAGGCCAGAGTCTTATATGTTGTATTATTTCTCTAACCTCTTGCTAAATTTAATTTAAATCTTGGTGAATTCTGTTATCCATACTGTTTTACCCAAAGAGGAAAACATTTTTACCAATCTGTGTACAGTTTTACTGCATATGAAGACCACAGTTGAAGATGGTCTTCATATAATACTAGAAATAATGGCTTAAATTAAAATATTTACAAATAATAAGGTCTCCCAAATAAATGTGTAAATATAGTGCACATGGGAGTGTATGTATTTGCCTTTATAAATGTTAAGCACAATCTGAACTTGTCTAATGGATAATGCGCGCCCTCTGCTGGTATACCTGATTTATGTTTTAAAAGCTTTCTCTGCAAAACTCTTCGTGATTAAAACATAGCCTCCTTTCTGTCAGTTTGGAATTAGGACAGCAAAGGCAGCCTTGTGACCTCCTTAAGTCAATGTGGAAACAAATCAGGAAATGAAAATAACTGTATGAATATACTCGATTACGTTTGCTTTGCAGGTAGAGGTAACTTGTCACCCTTGATTTCTCAACTGTCTAAATTGTGTCATGTACCAAAAATAGCAGGGGTATGTTCATTTGTTATTCCTTTGGAAGGTTCTTATAAGAGAAACAAGTGAAGGTGGTTTGTCTAAGCAAGGGAAAAATGAAGTGTGACAATAGCGTACCTCTGTAGACAAAGACACTAAAAAAATTGTGGCAATCTATTTCTCTCTCTCTCTCTCTCTCTCTCTCTCTCTCTCTCTTTAAATAATGCAGCACTCTTTTTTTTTTCAGGTACTTGAGGAACACTACAAGAGTGAAATTGAACAGTCATCCTCTTAGAAATTTTCTGTTTCTAAGCCACTCTGTTAAGGAAGGTCTTGACTGAAATTACTAAGTATGTGTTAGCTAAATAAAAGGGGAGGGACTAGGATAGGATAAACATGCAATCACACATATTCATATGTGCTCATTCAAGAATAGAAATTAAAAATAAAGTTCTAAGTTTCAAGTTAAAACTTGAAAAAATTCATGCATCTATAGAGATGGTAAAATTTTCAAAAATTAATTATTCAAGTAACAGTCTTCTGAAAGGGTGATCCACAAAACTAATTATCAAATTAGTAACTTTTGTCATGTTGTTTCCTCTTCTATTTATCATGTAATGACATTTACATTAATTTCTTTGTTATTCCTATCAAGGATATTAGTGTGGAAATTTTATTATTTAATCCATCAAAATACTTAGCATTGTATTGTGAGAATTTTAGAGAAAGCACCAGAGTGTGGATCTAAGATTCTTCCTAAAGTTTGGTAATATGAACAGAATTTAAATATATAAAGACATATATTTTCTCCCCCAGCCCCCTTTACTTATTTTAGCCTTTCCTTTTGGGAGGTAGAGCTAAAGAGAACCCCCTAAGTGTTATCCATGTATAAAGCCTGGAGATCACTGCCAAAAATTCCAGGTTGAACAAATGATTGAATACTGGCCCCAACGATACTGTACTCCTTGGGCAATTTGATGCCAAGGATCAACATAGTTATTATCATGTGCCCTAGATCCTATACTATCTCCGTATTTATTTCTATACCTTTTAATTTCTCCAATGAACTGTATAGTTGATAGTAGTTTAAAGAACAGCTCTCATTGGTTGGAGTGATAGCGTAGTGCATTTTCCTAGCAGGCAACACACCCATTGGTATTTCACATAGTCTCCTGTGCCCTTCAGGGGTGATTCCTGAGCTAAGAGCCAAAAGTAACCCTTGAGCACTGCTGGATATGACCCCCAAACAAAATACAAAACAAATATATCTCAAATCTTATTGTCACATATAGAATATAGAGGATAGGGGTTCTAACAAATCTAATTGGGCATTTTTTTTATAAAAATGTAAACATTTTTATAGTAGACATGTATTGAATTATGTTGGTCACCTTAAACCTACTTATGTTATGTACCCCCCCCCAAAAAAGAACAATAAAAGTAAAGGAAGAGACAATAGAAAAGAAACTTAAGGAAGATTTAAGGATGAGAAGCTAACTAAAGAGAAGAAGGTACAGAGTTATGTGTTAAATAGATCCACCTGAGTAGGAATACAAACCCCAACTCTTCTCTTTACTTATTCTTCTTTTTATTAATGCTTTTATTTATTTCTTCATGTCTGCTTAGATTAATATTTCAGAACTAATTATAGATCTCTGCTCATATTATAAGTCAATTTTCTAGTTAGGATCCTAGAAGGCCAAGCATTTTGATTGATTAAAAAATATAATTTTTCGCTCTAGTAGTTTGATTTAATGCCAGGATTAAATAGAATGGATATGAAAAGTTTGGTTGTTACAATGAGAAACCTGAACAAAATTATACCCTCAACTATCCATTTTATTTTCTAAGATGTGTAGGTATTTGGTTACTATTGAACCCATAATCTGAGTCATTTTCTGGACTAAGTCCATACTTTATATATTCTGAGTAATAGCAAATGAAAATTTTGTGTTTTATAACTTATTAATACACAATTATCAACCTTATAGAAGAGTTTTGCTTAAATAGTACAGTATGTCAAATAAAGGTGCACAATACTAAAAAAGAGTGCACAATACTAAAAGAATAGGCAGAAATTTTAATATGCACTTCTTTTAAAAGACATAGAAAACCAACAGAATTATAAAATAATATTCATCACAACTTTTTATGAAAAAATACAAACCAAAGGAAAAATTTGATATCTCATTCCTGAAATAATGGCTATTTCCCCAAGCCAATAAACATTTGAAAGGATGTGAAGAGAAGGTAACACAATAGAATAGTTTGAATGTAAATTGTTGCAGTCATTATGGAAAGAATATAAAATAATTTAAAATATGGCATCATTACCTCAAAGTTTAGAGAAACATGCATTATAACATACATTATAAAAAAGATTTCCATCTGAAATCCAACTACAATCATGTATGTAATCATGGTGCTTAAATAAAGAAAAAATATCTCCATCAGTAAAAATCAACTACAGAGTTCATTTACCCCATATCAGTTTATCACCAGAGATTTCTGACCAAGCATTTTTAAAGGGTGGTTACTATCAGAAGTGTTCAGAAGGACATGAATCTATTTCCAACTACTTTTTCCCTTTTGAGGGGCAAAAGGCTGACTAGTTGGGTGCTCAGGTTTGGTGATATTTGAGATAAACTCCACCATTTCTACCACATTTACCCCCACTACATCTACACTATCTGACCTCACATTTCCACTACATTAATTCCTGAAGATCACCCGGATTATATACCACCTGGATTTTTCATTTATTTTTAAAACTAAGTATTTAAATAAATTATAATTTATTTTAATTAAAATAATATTTTTAAAATTAATTTTAAGTAATACTTCAATGGAATCAGACAATCAATTGTGCTATACACAGTTATAAAGCTGTTCACACAATCATACAATATACCAACATCCATTCCTTCAAGTAAGGTTTTTGCCTTGTTTGTATAGGGCCAACCAGATTGTATCTAGCATCCCATATGGTCACTAAGTTCCATCCCACCTAAGCCTTGAGTAACACTGGGCATGGCTCCAAAACAAAACAAAAAATTATAATTAATATCTTTACTTAAGCACCATGATTACAAACATGTTTGTAGTTGGATTTCAGTTATAAAAAAATGACACCCCCCTTCACTAATGCAATAGTCTCACCACCAAATGGGGGAGAAAGGCAAAACAAAAAATTTAAAAGAACAATAAATGAATACAATAAAATAAAATAGAAAAGAAAATGAAATGAAATGAAAAAGAAAAGAAAAAAGAAAGGAAAGTAAAGGAAAAAAGTAAAAGAGAAAAACCATGATATCAATTGTACTTTCTCCATTTTCCACCATGCATTTTTGAAGATAGCTTATAAGGTTGGCATAATAGGAGAAGGTAAGAGTTTGTGTTACTGCCCAAAGAATTATACCTCAAGATGTTCTAGGTACAGGACTGTAGGGTATAGCTATTGGAGGAATTAAGGAACCTGTCTTCGAGTTTGCCAGTTAAGGATGCTCAATATTATCTTTATCCCCTTCTCTTGAACTTATCACCTTAAAAGAAAAAAAAATAATGTGTTTGCATCTTCAAGGAGTGCAGGAGTGGATGGGGAAGAATTTTACTGAAACAGGAAAAACAAAATTGGATCCAAATGACTTCTAAGATTGAACTCCAAGTGATCTTACCTTCATCTTAATAAATATGAGTGACAGAAACAAATAAAACAAGTAAAAGCATAATAATCCCTAACTTCAAGTTACATTACATTACAATAACAAGTGTTATGAGAAAACTAGATTGCCACATACAGAGTGAAAGGAGAGAGATAAATGTCATACATAGCATTAGTCAAAATATGGATCAAGGGGCCGGGCGGTGGCGCTGGAGATAAGGTGCCTGCACTAACCTAGGACGGACCGCGGTTCGATCCCCTGGTTCCCAATATGGTCCCCTGTGCCTGCCAGGAGCGACTTCTGAGCGAATAGCCAGGAGTAACCCCGAGCATCACCGGGTGTGACCCCCCCCCCAAAAATATGGATCAAGGGGCCAGAGCAATAGCACAGTGGTAGGGCATTTGCCTTGCATGTGACTGACCCAGGACAGACTGGGTTTGATCCTCTGTGTCCCATATGGTCCCCCAAGCCAGGAGTAACCCCTGAACATCCCCAAGTTTGCCCCCTCCCCTAAAAAGAATCAAAAAGATGCTACAGTGGGTAAGATACTTGTCTTCCATGCAATTGACCTAGTTTGATTCCTGACACCATGTTTGGTCCCCTGAACCCTTCCAGGAATGACACCTGAGCAAGGAGCCAGAAGTAAGCCTTCAACACTACCGATAGGCCCCCAAACCAAATAACAACTACAAAATCAAAATAGTTGAAATACTTGTAAATTAGAACTATAATACATATAATATATAACAAAGAAATGAGTATACCTTAGGACCTCAACAGTAGGGATATACTTGAAAATGCAACTGTTTTGGCAAAAGAAACAAAAGCATAAATAAAAAATAACTACATAAAATTAATTTGGCATAAGAAACAAAAGCATAAATAAAAAATAACTACATGAAATTAAAAAAGCAAAATAAACTACCACAATCAAAGAAAAGTAATAATTGTGATATTTGCAAATATATATAAAAGAAGGAATAAATATTCAAAAATACATACAAATATTAAAAAATACACAATGTAAAACTGTAAAAGCAAGCAATATAATTTGAAAAAGAAGACAAAAGTGTTAACTGTATTTCTGCAAGATGACATTCATATTTCCAAAACTAAAACATAAAATTTAAGGGGCCAGAGTGATAGCACAGCAGGTAGGGTACTTGCCTTGCACACAGTTGACCCAGGTTTAATCTCTGGCATCCCATATGGTCCTCCAAGCCCTCCAGGATTGATTTCTGAGTACAGATCCAGGAATAATCCTTGAGCGCTGCCAGGTGTTGCCTAAAAACATAATAATAAAAATAATAAAATTTAAATGTAAAAAGCACAACTTTGAAGCATCTCCATTTCTTTAAACTCCCATGTTGGAATTTCAGAATAAGGACTATGATTATTTTAATATTTATGTGGTAATTGCAGTATTCTTTATTTACTTGAATCATAAAACATTCTTATAAAGTCAATATCAAAGATATTACATGCAATGAGGAGGAACCTGAAACCCTAAACTATTTTGCAAGCTTAACAGAGGACATTTGTCTAACATACATGCTTGACACACATCCATTCCTTGTATCATAGCATGACATCATCACCACCCATAATATTTCCCAAAACACAATCATTTGCTGCTCAGACCTTCCTTTGCTGTTGTTCAGCTATCCCATTTGACCAAATTTGCAAACTCAACAAGTCGTCTTTTATATACCAATCATACCCCAGACTGAAGCTTATTTTCTTTTTCAATTGTCAATTTGGGGCCAAGAATCCAAGTCTTGCCATTAATAGAACTCCCTTGCTAGTATCCAAATGTTCTTTGCTCTATTTAGTTTGGATTGGTTTGAACAATACACCTCATCTATGACAGATTACATGTTCGAACACAGGAGGAGTTGAGCACCAGAATATGGAGCAAAATAGTGCATGTCTATTTTATGGGTTTTTCCCAATCATAGCATATTAATATCTAACCAAACATCTACAGGATTAACACATATCTTAAATTCTTAATTATATGGGATAGGACTAAAATAATCATCAGAAAAAGACAATAAGATAGGTTAGGGAGGCAATAGCCTAAGTGCCAGAGCATCCAATATGTGTACCTATATAAAGTTTCATTTTTCAGTTTTTCAATAGGCAGGATTGAATTCAGGTCTCATGCATGCAAAGTATCAGCTTTACATTTGAGCTACTTCCCTGACACCATCACCTCAAAATGTCAATACCATTTGCTTCCACCTCTATATGAACATCTTAACTTCAATAGCTTCCATCTCTTTCTGCAGTCTTGCACTTACACTTGAGTCATTGCTACTATACCCCCTGCTCAGTCCTGTTAGGAATTTCACCAGATCCACCCAAAATTCTATAAAAACTTTCTAACTGAACTCAAGGAACATTGGTGGAGTAAGTTTGACACTGGTGGTGGAACTGGTCCTGAAACATTGTACATCTAAAATCAAACCATGAATACCTTTTAAATCACAGTAGTTTAAATAAAACATTAATAAAACAATTCTAACTTCATTTAATTGTTTTATAGATGGAATTTCAGCGGTATCATCATTTTGATTATTTCAACAGCAAGTAGATTGCTCCAATTACCCACATTGTTTTGGCAGAAGCATCTTTAATTTTTCTCATTTTCTAAGTTCTTTTATTCTTATAAACTAATATGGATAAAGCAACTGAAAAAAATCATATTTCTCTGTCCCTCCTAATTTTGCACTTCTTAAATTACATATTTAGTATTAAAATTATCACTAATTGTGCTTTTCCCATTATGATTTTAATCTTAATTATACTTGATATGCATGACTCATAAATAAAAATTTTGATCTCATCATGCAAATATAGATGCATAAATCTTTATAGAACAATTTGTCATTTCTGTCTATCCTAGGGAAAAACAACAGATAATAAAAAAAAAGTTCACGTTCAATATACGTATAAACTAACATTGTCTTGTTCTTAAAAACACTAATAATTTGGTGCTATTAAAACTAAACTCTATTTTCTTTTTTTTTTATGGTTTTTGGGTCACACCCGGCAGTACTCAGGGGTTACTCCTGGCTCCATGCTCAGAAATTGCTCCTGGCAGGCACGGGGGACCATAGGGGGCACCAGGATTTGAAATGATGACCTTTTGCATGAAAGGCAAACGCCTTACCTCCATGCTATCTCCAAGGCCCCTAAACTCTATTTTCTTGTATTGGCCAAGATGTCGATCCATGAAATGACTTCAGACATTTTGTCCACTTCCCCTTAGGATTATAACCTAACTATTATTTCTTGATACTATTTGTCCTTTAATACTAACTTTTCATCTTGATTTTGGCAATACTATAATTTTTGAACCTAAAGTATTAAAGTGTATTAAAGACCTAAAGTATTAAAGTGTAGTGACAGTCTGTGCAATATCAGACACATCATTTGTCATGTTAATTTTAAAGTTGGACGTAGACCTGGGAACTGGAGTTATGCAACTGATCCAGTATCAATCTCCAGTATCTTATATGGCTCCCCTGATCTGGAAGTGACTCTCTGAAAGTGACCCAAAAACACAGAGACAGTAGTAATCTCTGAATATTTTCAGGTGGCTCCAAGAAATAAAAGAGTAGCATTATTATAAATAAAATAAACAAAAAGAAATGGCAATTTTAAGGGAAATAGAAACATTTGTTTGTTACAAGTTCTGGCATGCCAATTTTGAATTTTTCTATTTTTCCATTAAGGTTGGGAGAGTAAGGATTCCTGAGTTCCTAAGGATAAATCAAAACATTGATGAGAAATCTTAATATTGTTTCTTAAGCCAGGGAATTATCTAAACTCATAGTTCTATATAACTCAGAAAATTAGCTCCTAACTACACCTGAAATCTATAAAGGACAAAATGTGGAAATCCCACACAATAACAAGTTATGATAATATACAATGACACATAATTTGTACTTTTTTTTAGATCTTTAGATTTTATCTTTTTTTATTTTTTGTTTCCTGTGCACAGACTTACTCTTTGCTCTGCATACATAAATCAGTTCTGATGCTCAGAGGACCTTTTGGGGTATCAGGAATCTGGCCCATATCTGCATATGGAGACAAATGTCCTACCCATTTTTACTAACTCTCAAGCCCCTAGATTTCAGCTTTATTTAAAAAAGAAACTGCTACATAGTACCAGGAAAAATTCTGACATCTAAAATTTTAACTTTCGGATTTAATTGTCTGGGTTCTCTATTTAGAAATCTGTACCATTGTACAAATAATTTCTTTCAAATTCCTGGGCTTTAAGGGGCTTTTATGTCTGATTATTAGCGTGTTTCTTGCAAATACCAATGGCTAATTTAAAATGGATTTATAATTATCCATATATCTTTAATACAAGATTTTAATAATAAATAGTAACTGTTCAAAGAGTAGCATCATTTCAGCCCTCAAGAAACATATGCTGTAGTGAAACAAATAGATAATGAAAGCATCATCGAAATAAATTTAGACATAGAGGATGTTACTAGAACAAAGATACCTGACTCTGGCTGGAGGAAGTGTTAAACAATAACTTCTTTCAGAGTATTTGAGTTCAGTGAGATGGTAAATGTAAATTTACAGGCAAACAGTAGTTATTTCTCCTACCATCTATCACTATCATAAAATAAGGCTCTTTAAAGATGCATGGGAAAAGACCAATGGGGAAGAAAGGAGACAATAGTTTAGGATAAGAACTGACTGTGCTGTCTTCAGAAGATAAGAGTTATTCATTCTTCCATCTCCACTGTGTGTTCTTCCAGTCAAAACACTTGTCTGTTCACACCTAATTCAAAGGCAATTAAGTTGAAAACCACAAAGATGTTGCCATATCCTTTTAAATCCATGATTTTACAAACAAAATTTACAATAAATTTGTTGGCATGCATTTAGAACAAATACCATTGTTCATGTAAAATCATATCTAAATATCTGTTTGCCCAGTCCCTGCCTCAGAACACGTGGTCACAATCTGTGAAAAAACCATTTTTATAGCAAACTTGTTCAAACTTTACTGGGAGTCCAAAGGAAGGAACTTCATATTGCTTGTTCTGTAATACTTCATAGTAACGACATACTATTGTACTTTCGGAAATATCCCCAGGTCTAAAGAGTTTTGAGGAATGAACTGAACAGAAGCTGGAGATTCATTACCAATGTGCCTTGAGTTCTGAAGCACACCTAAGGGGAAATCCCTGGAATACATTAGAGCAATCAGCTGCCATAGCACAGCTCCCATCATGCTCTTCGAAGAAAAATCAGAAATTTCTTATTTCCCTCCGGATTTAAGAGTTTAGGAGATGCCTGTTTTGCATCAAATTAACTGGGGTTTTACACACAGAAAGAAAAATCTGATCACTGATCATTTCAGCATGGAAATCTAAGGCCAAGGATTCTCAAAGTGCATTTCAAAATCCTCTCATCACATAAAAATTTGAATCACGATATAAAAAGAAACCTAAATTACTTCCTAAGAACAGCTGTTGTGAGATGATTAGAAAACTATTTACTTATAAATACAAGGTATTTCAGCAATTTTATTTTCATTTTGCTATGCTTATCACCATCCCTCTGCTCTCCCACTGAAAAAAAAATCAAATAAAATAAAAGCAGGTACTATGAAATTGTAAAATTCCAGGTTTTACTATAGGTGCTCTAAATTTTATGGAGATTGTTATCTCTGTGCTCTGTAATATTGGCGTATAAAATTGGAATTTGAATTTTATAATTATTAGCTAATTTATATATTTCAATTTATTTAGTTATTTCAAGATATTAGGGTAAAATATAGGGCATAGTACAGGTTATTCCTTAGTTGCTAGTGAAATAGAATCTTCTGGAAGGCTTTAACAATCCTGATGTCCAAGTCACAGCTCATAAGTTAAATCAGAATCTGACATACATATAAGAAGTAGTATTTCTAAAATATCCCAAATTATTTCAATGGCCTCAACATTTGGAGTCACTTGGTGATGGAAAAGTCAATTCGTAAAGGAAAGAAAATAAATAGAATGAATAAGAAGCCCTAAATTTAAATTCTTGCATCTTTATTTCTGACTAATAATGGACAAGAAAATAAGACATCACATGTCTCTATTTCCTATATAATAAGGGTAAGTATTTGTTCTAACAAGTAACACAAAATCATCATGTCAATCATCATAACCATAATTTCTTCTAAACCACCTTTTGTATCTCCACTTTGGGCTCTGTATAACTCTTGGTCAGTAGCCATGCTTCTTCTCTAGGTCATGTGTTCAAGGTTCATTTCACTATTTTTAATCAAAGATTTCTCTTATCTTCTCAGGACTTGCCTATTCAATAAATAATATAATTTACCTTTGAATATATATAATATAATAGAGATAATTTATCTTTGAGTATTAGATATAGTAACCATTACAAGACTCAACATTACTTAAGCTCATGAATAATTCTACTGAGATCTGAGGAGAGCTATATCGCCTTTGCAACATGAAACATTTGCTCTTTACAGTCAACTTCTTTTTTGTGGGTTTGTGGTTGCTGTTTATTTACTAAGTTTTAGTGATAAATATGCCTTAAACAAAGATAAATTTCTAAGACCAATTAGTCTCTAGCTCTATGGCACCCAGCCAAAGGCATTACATAAATTTGCAACAAAAATGTATTTGAGTTTAACTCATAAACAATATTTTGTGTGAATACTTTTTGCACATAAAAGTAATTGACCAAAGACCATAAAATATTTCAGTGTTATATTTTGGGTTGCCTTTTCTAGAATTTGGTAGGAAAAATGGTCACTAACCTTTTGTCAGCAGACAAAACACTAGCTTTCCATTTGGTAGGTAATGCAAAATGTCTAACCTCTAAATCATAATCTGTGGTGTTAGAGACCAATGAAGACGAGTGTAACCAGATAATGTATCCTTCACACTAGGGTACCTTTGAAAATATTAAAGTCTCATTAAATTAATTTATGGGTTTGAGTTAAGCTATACTCAATAAGGTATGTTATTGGTAATCTTGAATTTTTTGGTCAACTTACAACCTACATAGTGGGTCTGAGTTATATACATCATTGTATTAAGTGCCATAAAACTAGAACAAGTAAAACAGATGTGAAATTAGTGTACAATGTTAAAATAAATGAAACTAGAATTCACTTTTTCCAGTTTGATTTTGTTGCTGTTGTTGTTGTCTTTTGGTTTTTGTTTTGGGGCCACACCTGGCTAGCATAGCTCAGGGGTTACTCCTGGCTATGCACTCAGAAATTGCTTCTGGCTTGGAGGATCATATGGGACGCTGGGGGATCAAACTGCAGTTCGTCCTGGGTCAGCTGGATGTCAAAGCAAATGCCCTACCACTGTGCCATTGCTCCGGCCCCTCCAGTTTGATTTTTTATGTCTATTAGGCAGAATATATTTTAGGTTGACTGAGTTGAATCAAGATTTAGAGAAAAAATAGATATTTTCAAATAGATTACAGACTGAAAAAATATTAAAAAGAGATCAATTGAAAGGATTGTTTACAAGATCCAGATCATGGCTGATACTAAGAGTTGTATAGTTTGTAAGACAGCCTAGGAGAAAGATCTCTTTTTCTAAATTTTGACCTATTATGACTATCAGAGGACAATGGTTCTTTAGATTGGGTTTTTTATATTATCTATAAATATATTAGTAAGCAAATTTCTTTGCTCATGATATAAAATCAACCCAAGAGCCATATTTCCAACCCCAAATCCGGGTTGAGCATGAAATAATCCTCAGGGTTGAGCTGAGGATAAAACATGTGTAATTTGGAAATCTTCTACTTCATATCAAGAGTGAGCTGCCTACCACAACTATGGTTTTTATTGAGTACAGAGACCATCTCCAGTTGGGGCAGTAAGAACAGAGTAAGGACAGATAACTGAGGCTATCCTGAGTCTGTTCCACCCAAGATTACATATAAGATAATCTTTGTTTTGGGTAAAACCAAGTTGTAAAACACAGAGGCAAAGAAATCAGGTATAATCTTTGTTTTGGATAAAACAAGGTATAATCTAACAACTACCGGTTTTTTGTTCAAAAAATTGAGAGGAGTACTTGAGTCATAGTTTATTGTTTTCTGCAAGAAGCAGAAATTCCAGATCAGAACTTATAAAAAGTGGTTATTATTTTGCATAGGCATAGTAGAAGTTGGCTGTAACAGCATCTTAGGATTCAGGGCTGAGGTTCCTGTTCTGGCGCCATCTGTTAGAATTATGCCTCAGAATCCAAACCAGGACACTAGAGAGGCACAGGTCCAGAAGTAAAACGTTGATGCAGGAAATAATCAATACACACACATTAAAAGAAGAGAAACGGGTTCAGATATTTCAACACATACGCCTTCAGCTCCTGATAAGCAGAAAGCTCAGTGGAAAGCTCAGAAAGGCAAGAAAGCATTGTCCTGCAGCCCAGAGTATTTATTAGAAAGGAACAGATCACATCCAGAAGTAGGAAAACTAATACTAAGTAGGGAATGGACTAGGGAATGGACCCAGTACTCATATCAACAGACCACATCCTAGGGTGGAGAATGAGATTGAGTAGGGTGGCACCTAGTAATCTCAACACCAGATCACACTCTAAGGTGGAGAACAAATACTGAGTAGGGTAGTGCTCTAGTCCAATAATGAACTCAAGTTTAATCCCTGATACCCAAGATAGTCCCCCAAATCTTTCAGGAGAGCTCCTTGAGTACAAAGTCAGGATAAAATCCTGAGCACAATGGGGGTATGTCGCTAAAACAAACAATATAAACAAATACTAAACACAAATTTTTGATAAAGGAAGAGCTAAATAGTTGAGAGGGTTATGTTGATAAATAAATTGCCTTCACTTTATCTGACTTCCTAAAAGATTCTTTGAACATAAAAGAACCTAAATACAACAAAATGTTGTAGACCAATCTAATGCTAATCACTAAAGAGATATTTCCACTAAAAGAAAATCATTGCCTATTTGGAGTTCCATATTTTAGGTTCCAAATCCAGAATCAGTTGTGATTCTTCTAATCCATCTTCAGTCTTACAGAAACATCATATAGTATCTATCCACAGTTTATAAGTGTAAATGCGAGCAAGAAATAGGCATAATAACTATAATCCAAAATTTGCAAAAGCTGAAAGTTTAATTTGAAGCCTATTCCTCAATCATTATCTTCTATTGGCAAAAATGAAAAATTGCTATAAAATGAGGGACTGCAAATTTACACCAGAAAATATTACTACACATAAAACCATACTGAGACATAATATTTATTAATTTCTTTTTTATCATTAGTAATACTGTCTAAATAGGCAACAGAAAAAGAAATAATAAAGAAAATAACAATTGATTCAAGAATAAAAGAGTTTCTGGGAAAATTACTTGTCATCTAAACATCTCAATTTCTTATATATAAAAATAGAAATAGAAATATTTTGCATACCTGGCTATAGTGAAAACAGACACTCAAATTTTTAATATGTGCTACATAGTCATCTGTCAATATTATCTTTGACCAGCACTTTTAAAAAAGTTTAGGCCTGGGGCCCGGGAGATAGCATGGAGGTAAGGCGTTTGCCTTTCATGCAAAAGGTCATCGGTTCAAATCCCGGTGCCCCACATGGTCCCCCATGCCTGCCAGGAGCAATTTCTGAGCATGGAGCCAGGAGTAACCCCTGAGCACTGCCGGGTGTGACCCAAAAACCACAACAAAAAAAAAATTTAGGCCTAAGATATTGCCACAAAGGTGACTTCCAATTGCCTAAATATTATTCATGTGGATTTTCCCCCAATATCTACTGAGGTAAGAAAACCAACAGTGATTTTCCATACACATTCTGTGTATTGACATTTACATCCTTTTCCCTGCTTGTGTTTTTGACATTGAGGATAGTGATTCCAAAAATATAAAAGAAACAAAAATAGACAGTGGATTTTTTAAGGTCAAATACAATTTTAGCTAAAAGAATTTATCATCAGCTACTTTCTTCACACAAGAATATTGGGCTTTTGAATTTTAGTATAGCACCTAACATTTTATAGTGTTTGTTAAATATGTATTGAATTTTGGTGTACAAAAAATATTTGGAGGACAAATTTAAGATGAAATATCTCCAGGCCTTCTGATTCATTATGGCTAATGCACAGATCCAAGAATCTATATTTTTCCATAAATCCCTTGGGTTGTCCTGGTATAATGATTTGATAAAAAGAAATATCTCTTTAGTGTCTAAGATTCTTTGCTTAGGATTTGGCTTAGAGTTCTGAAGTGTTTAGTCATTTAACCATGAAATATGTGACCATAGAATAGTAACGGAAGTCTGCACAGAACGTTATGGGTAAAATAACTACTTCAGATCACAATTATATAAATGTTTAAAAGTTATTTGACAAAAATAATTCATAAACTTGATAATTTCTTATTTCTCACTTAAAGTAAGAGTCGAATAAGTAGAATGCAAAACCAAAAGCCACCTGAATGGATTTCTTGGAATACCTCAATGAATACTTCTATATTTTAAACATATGCAATCTTCTTTGAAAAAGTAGAATGTCATATGAAATTTATAACATTAAGTGGCTACTAAGTAGTAGCTGGCAACCTACCTTAATAAAATATTTCACCTTTGCCAACCAGTAAGCAAGTGTGAGAAATTTCTAATACCCACAACACTCTTAGAGAGTTGGAAAATAAAAAGACCCTAAGACTACAAGAGTAAATGCAAAGTAAACAGTAAATACTTCTACCCATCTTGAGTAATTCTATCACTTTTTCTTTTTTTGTTTTGTTTTGTTGTTTGTTCGTTTGTTTGTTTTTATGGGATACTCTGCAAAGCTCAGGGCTTGATCCTGATTCTGCATTCAGAATTACTCCTGGCAGGGTCAGGGGACCAAATAAGATGCTGGGAATCAAACCCAAGTTAGCTGATGCCAGGCAAATGCTTTTCCCACTCTGATATTGCTCAGGTCCCTTCTATAACTTTGTATGGTAGTTTTATTTTTTTAAGAGTCTTTCAAATCTCCATGAACAACCAGGGCAATAACTCTAGTGGTAGATCAGGTGTTAAACAGAGGTTCTAGTAGTCTGTGAGCACCACTGGATCTGGTTTATAAAATAAAAAATGTTAAAAATATTATTTTTAAAATAATTTAATTATCTTAAAATTATTTAAAAATATTTTATCCACCATCAATATATTACCAATATATTAGTTTGCCTTGAAACCTAAAGGGTCAACTTCTAATACTTCATCATCCTCCTGAAACAACTATTAGGTGCAAAAATCATTATGTTACAATCATGAGATATCAAGAAAGAGTCTCTCCTGAATCCAAAATGCCAGGGATCTATAGAGACAAGATAAAAAAAAAAAACCATGAAGAGTAGTAAAAGCTCTAAATAGACTTATTTATAAACAAATATCTTTGAAGAAAGATAAAGAGAAATCAATGGTTGGAGGAAGGACTTTAAGAATCAGTAAAAAGGGGAGCCGGGAGGTGGCGCAGGAGGTAAGGTGCCTGCGCCTTGCCTGGGACGGACCACGGTTCGATCCCCCGGTTCCCATATGGTCCCCCGTGCCTGCCAGGAGCGACTTCTGAGCGAATAGCCAGGAGTAACCCCTGAGCGTCACTGGGTGTGGCCCAAAAACCAAAAAAAAAAAAAAAAAAAAAAAAAAAAAAAAA
>PVKC010005342.1:0-27830 GCA_004027635.1 Crocidura indochinensis | reverse complement strand
TTTATGGATTTGTGTCGAATTTCAAGGTCTTTAATCCACATTGAACTGATTTCTGTGTAAGATGTGATATGACTCAATCTCTAATTTTTTATACATAGATATCCAATTGTTCCAGTACTTTTTTGTCACACCTGGTGACACTCAGGGGTTACTCCTGGTTATGTGCTTAGAAATCGCTCCAGAGTTGAGGGACCATATGGGTTTCTGGGAGATAGAACTACAATTGTCCCACGCTAGCATGGGCAAGACTGATGCCTTACTGCTTGTGCCACCAGTCTGGCCCCTATATCCTCTTTTTCAGTTTGAATTCCCTTAACTTTTTTCTCATCTTGTGTAATGCCAATTGCTAGGACTTCAAATACTATGTTTAATTAAAGTATAGACTCTGAACATCCTTTCCTACTGCTTGACCTTTGTGGAAAAGATTTTAGGTTTTATGCCATTAGGAATAATGTTATCTGCAGACAGAGAGAAAGCATGGAAGTAGGATAGTGTATGCATAAGGTCGGTGGTTCAAAGCCTGGCGAGGAGTGATTTCTTTTTTTTTTTTTTTTTGGTCTTTTTGGGTCACACCCGGCAGTGCTCAGGGGTTACTCCTGGCTCCATGCTCAGAAATTGCTCCTGGCAGGCACGGAAGATCATATGGGGCATCGGGATTCGAACCGATGACCTTTTGCATGAAAGGCAAACACCTTACCTCCATGCTATCTCCCGGGCCCCGAGGAGTGATTTCTGAGTGTAGAGTCAGAAGGAACCCCTGAGTACAGCCGGGTATGACCCAAAAACCAAAAAAAATGTTGGCTGAGGGATTTTTACAGATAGCTGTTATTATGTTGAGGAATATTCCACTCCTGTTTGGCAGAGGAGTTTCTTCTTGAATGAGTGGTAGATTTTTTTTTATCAAATTCTGTTTCTACTTTGATACATATTTTTTTGGTTTTTGGGTCACACCCGGCAGTGCTCAGGCGTTACTCCTGGCTCCATGCTCAGAATTGCTCCTGGCAGGCACGGGGGACCATATGGGGCACCAGGATTCGAACTGATGACCTTTTGCATGAAAGGCAAACGCCTTACCTCCATGCTATCTCCCGGGCCCCAATGACCATGTTTTTTTAATCATTTTAATGATATGGAGTATGATATTGATTGATTACATATACTGAATAATCCTTTCATCCTGGGATGAAAGTCTTAGACACTCTTGGATACATCTTTTGGATGTGTAGTTGGATTCAGTTTGCTGACATTGGACTGAAGATTTTTCTTGGTAGTATCTTTGTAAAATTTGGAAAAGAGATATTCAGAAAGTCTTTGGAGGATTCTTTTCTTTTCGATATTTTAGAAGAGTCTAAGGATCAATGGTCGTAACTCTTCTCTGCATATTTGATAAAATTTACCTATAAACTTGTCTCATCCTGGAATTCTGTTCCTGGAGCAGTTTTTTGGGTTTGGTTTGGTTTAGGGGTCACACCTGGTAATGCTCATGAATTACTCCTGGCTATACCCTCATAAATCATTCCTAGCCTGGTGGACCACATGGGAAAAGGGGAGGATCAAACAGCAGTCCATCCAAGGTCAGCTGAATGCAAGGCAAAGGTCCTACCCTTTACGCCACAGCTCTGGCCCAATTCCTGAGTTTTTTAAATTTGGTTTGGTTTTTGGGTCACACTCGGTGATACTCAGGGTTTACTCCTGGCTCTGTGCTCAGAAGTCACTTTTGGCAGGCTCGGCAGTTCATATAGAATGCCAGGAATTGAACCACATCCCGTCTTGTATTGGCTACATGCAAGGCAAACGCATTATCTCTATGCTGTCATTCTGCCCCCCCTGGGGAGTTTTCTTTTTGGTTGTTTTTTTGTTTTGGGGTCACAACTGGCAGCACTCAGAGGTTACTACTGGATCTATGCTCAGAAGTCACTTGGCAAGCTTGGGGGACCATGTGGAATGCCGGCATTAAAACCACTGTTCTTCTGCATGCAAGGCAAATGACCTGCCTCATGGTCTCTCTACAGTCCTTCCTGGGGAGTTTTTAAATTACTGTTTCAATTTTCTTTCATGTGATAAGCCTACTTACACCTTGTACTTCCTCCTAATTCTGTATGGGGAGGTGTTATCAAAGAAATTTGTCCATTTCTTTTTGGTTGTCTAGCTTAAGTGAGCACCATTGTTCAAAATACGCTCTCAAGATGTCTTTGATATCTTGAGTTTCTTTGTTTTCTTTGGTTTGTTTTTGGGTCACACCTAGCAGCGCTCAGGGAATACTCCTGTCTCTATGCTCAGAAATTGCCCCTGGCAGGCACAGGGGACCATATGCGATGCCATATGGGATGCCAGGATTTTTTTTTTTTTTTGGTTTTTGGGCCACACCCAGTGACGCTCAGGGGTTACTCCTGGCTATGCGCTCAGAAGTTGCTCCTGGCAGGCACGGGGGACCATATGGGAACCGGGGGATCGAACCGCGGTCCGGTCTGTCCTAAGGCAGGTACCTTACCTCCAGCGCCACCGCCCGGCCCGGGATGCCAGGATTTGAACCACCATTGTTCTGCATGCAAGGCAAATGCCTTATCTCCATGCTATCTCTCTGGCCCCAATTTCTTGAATTTCTGTAGTTATCTCTCCTCTTTCATTTCTGATCTAATTTTATTTGAGTATTTTCCATTTTTTCCTTGTGAGTCTTGCCAGCAGTGTGTCTATCTTGTTTATTATTTGTCAAAAACGCATCTCCTGGTGTCCTCATTATTTTACTTTTTGTTTGTTTCTATATTGTTGATTTCTGCTCTGTTTTTTATTTGGTTTGGTTTGGTATTTGGATCGCAGCCAGTTAGTGCTCAAGGTTTACTCCTGGTTTTGCACTCAGAAATTGCTCCTGGCAGTCTCTCGGGACCATATTATGTACCAAGGATTGAACCCAGGTGTGTTTAGTTTAGTGGTGCACAAGGCAAACATTCTACCACTGTGCTATCGTACTAGCCCTGCTCTGATTTTTTAACATTTTTTCAGCTTCTGTTTGAGTTCTTTTCTCTTGGTCTTCAGGTAATCCCTTTTCCCCCAAAATAAGACTGTTTCTTATATTATATTTTGTACTCAAAGATGTGCTAAGTCTTATTTTCAGGAGATGTCTTATTTTTACATCAAGTGTGCGATATGCAGGGCTGGAGAGATAGCATGGCGGTAAGGCATTTACGATGGTCATTTGAATCACGGCATCCTCTATAGTGGCCTGAGCCTTCCAGGAGCGATTTCTGAGCATAGAACTAGGAGTAACCCCTGAGTGCTGCTGGGTGTGACCCAAAAAAAAAAAACAAAAAAAATCAAAAACAAAAAAAAATAGTATGGTATACATATACTGTTAAATAAAAATAAAGGAAATTTATTAACTATATAAGGTTATCAGGACTCTCCATTACGTCATTGGTTGCAAGAGGCCAGAAAGGGTGCCTCTAACAACCAATTTAAAGTGTCTTGATTTTTATTCCAAGAGAGAGCCTTCAGAGGCTTATTTTGGGGGGATGTCTTATATTTCACACAGTAGGAAACCTACGTCTTATTTTTAGAGGATGTTTTATTTTGGGGAAACACTGTGTATAAGGTGACTCAATAGTTTCTAAATTTTGAATTTTTTTCTTTTTAGGCCTATATTACTATGAATTTCCCCCTAATTACTGCTTTTGCTGTGTCTCATAGATTTTGTCCATTTTTTATTATCATTTGTTTCAAGGAATTTATTTCTTTATGTCTTGTTTGATCTATCTGTTGTTGAGCAGCCCCCAGGTGTTATATTTTCTCCACATTTTTACTACAGTTTTCTGGAATTGTATTACAGATAATTCATATCTTTGAGTTAACGTAAATTAGGATTTTCTCATAAAGTGTGGTCTATTCTAGGGAAGATACCATATGCACTTGAGAAAAATGTGTATACAGTTTTTTGAGGATGAAAGGCTCTGAATAGATCCATTAGTCCTAGTTTTTCTAGTGTTTCATGTATGTAGGACTCATTTATTTGCTAGCATTTCATTTAATGGATCTGTCTAATGGTGATAATGACATGCAGAAATCTCTCCCACTATTACCACATTTCCATTCATATGTTTTTCTAGGTTTGTGAGCAAAAGCCTTACATATATTTCTGGCTCTATGTTTGATGCATAAAAGTTATCAGGGTTTGTACTTCTTTGTCTATTGCTCCTCTGATCAATAATTAGAGTCCATTTTATCTCTAAAAATTTCTTGAAGTTTCATTCAATTTAGTCTGATATAAGTATGGTTGTCCCATCCTTTTCTGCAGCCTGTGTCAATCCTGAACTTTGTATTGCTGCAGACATCAGATGACTGGGTTTTGTTTCCTGACTCAACCGGATGCTCTGCCTTTTGATGGGAGATTTTAGTTATTGATATTTAAGCAAACTATTGACAGGAAAGGCTATTGTGGCATTATATTTATAGGACTGTTGTTACAATTTGGTTTATGTAATTGTTCCTTGAGTAGTTCATTTAGAGTTGCTTTAGTTTGCACCTAAATTCTGATGGTTTTATTGCTTGAGAATGTTTTTGACCCTTCCCCGCATGTAATTAAGAGGTTCACCTAGTAGTGGTCTCTAGATTGAAATTTTCTCTTATTGAGTAGCAATTACATCATTCCTCCTTTTCTTGCCTGAATTATTTCAAATGGGAGATCACGTTTGATTCGTATGTTCTTTCTTTATAGTTAAGGTCTTCTTCCTTATTGCTTTAAAGATTTGATCTGTTTCTTTTTTTTTTTTTTTGCTTGTTTGTTTGGATTAATATATGTTTTGTTTGTGATCTATCAGGGTCTATTATATTTACCTCTCTTTTTACCTCTTGGATTTCAACAGCAGCCTTTTTCAGAGACTAGGTAAGTTCTGTGCTATTTTCTCTCTTACTTCTTTTTGTTCCCTTTACCCATTTCCTCTCATCTTATATTCCTAAATTCGGAGACTATTTTTCTTCTTTTTCATTAAATAACCTATATTTTGTTCCACTATTTTGTTTCTCTCTTTTTCTTTTTCAGTCACATCCTGAAGCACTCGTGTTACTCCTGATTCTGCACTAGAAATTGCTCCTGGCACACTTGGGGGATCATATGGGATATCGAAAATTGAACCACCATGTCCTGAATTGGCTTTCTGCAAGGCAAATGCATTGCCACTTTGTTCTCTCTCTGGACCTCTTCTTTCAGTTTTGACTTCTTTATCAACTCTGCCTTGTAATTTGTTTTCAAGTTTGTCGATATGATTTGCTACCTTGTAATTCTTGCCTTGGTGGTTTGCTGGCATGATTTTTAGTCTATCAGTTTCATTTGTATTGATTCTTTCATTTTCCAAAAGAGTTCTTTAAGTTGATTAATTGTCTAGCTTTAGGTTCTGTTTTGTGCTTTTGTTTTTTATATTTTTGGGCCATATCCAGCTACACTCAGAGCTGCTCAGAACTCACTCCTGGCAGGCATTTGGACCACATGGGATGCCAAGATTCGAAACACTCTTGGCCCTGGATCAGTCGCTACTGCTGTGCTATCTCTCCAGCCACAGCTTTAGATTTCTTAAAGTTTGCTGGCTAATAACTTCTTGATTTATTTGCTAAAATGTTAAGTGTTTATATTAGATCCTCATCTTCAGGTTCATGTATATTGGTGGACTTGGAAATTTGCCCGCATTTCTCTCCATATTCCTAGCTTCAGGGGTCTTCCTATTTTTCTCATTTTTCTTTTAATGGGATGGAATGCTGGAGTTTCAGAGTGTTTAAGTAATTGATCTATTGAACTGATTGTATAAAATGTCTAGAGGGAGGTATACCTGCTTTTTCCCTAAATGCATGAGGTTATCTGATTATGATAAAAAATATTGCAAAGTATTTCAGTCATTTGTTCAACTGGTTTTTAAGCTATTACATATTTTAGTAGAAAGAAATGCTAGGTTCTCTATGCCTGGAAATATATGATAACTTTAAAATTAAAATATCCTCATGTAAATGAGTTCTGTGTCTGAGTGGTTTGGGGAAAGATGGGTTAATGGGAGGGAGTTTTTGAAAAGTCCCTGTCTACGCAGACTTGAAGAAATTAGTAGGGGTCAGTATGTGCTCAATACCAGCAACCTCTAGCTTTCTCTTTTTAAAAGACACATTCTGATTTTGGTGTACTTGCTATTTTACTTCTGGTTCTTCACTCATTGCTCACTTCCTGAGGGACACAGGTAAGTTCCAAAGATGCCAAGGTCAACTTCAGGTGAGTCAAGTGCTCGCCCATCCTCCCTCTATCTTATATGGTTCCTTCAATTAGGTTCTGATTTCATCTCTATTGTTTTTTTTTTCTTTTTTGCATCACACGTGGCAGCACTCAGGAGTTACTCCTGTCTCTACACTCAAAAATCACTCCTGGCAGGCTCATATAGACCATATAGAATGCATGGATTTGAACCACTGTCCTCCTGCAGGCAAGGCAAATGCCCTACCTCCATGCTATATCTCTGGGTCCTGATTTCATTTCAATCAATACCATCTGTGCAATAGCCAACATGCATATTGAGAGCATAGATTCTTTCTTCATCTGTTCCATGGTTTGATGACTTCTCAGCAGAGACCCAAAGTCATGGTAGCTTTCAGTCCTCTCCCATATTATAACAAAAAAATCATTATTCTGGTCAGGGCATTGTGGGGTGAAACCTATGGTGATATCCTGGTTGGAAGATGGAAACCTGGCAGGCTGCCAAGATGCCTGTTTGCAGGTGAGTGTGGGATAGATAATAGTCCTGGGTTCAAGTCATAGATTGGGTAAGGAACATTGTGGATCTGTGTGGGACGGGACCCTGGAGTTGGACCTTCGGGCTCCCAGATCATTGTTGCAGTAAATCTGCTCCCATTCACTGCTCTTAATTCTGAGTCCCACTTGATCTAGAGCTTGGCAGTCTTGCCTTTATTCTTTCAGATTCCCTGCCAGTGGGTGTTAGAACAGATCATGACTTTCTGTGACTTCACTCCCTGTCTCTGCTCTCATGGTGGCTGCACAGCCCTATTCTCAGGTGCCTCTCTCAAACAGCATTTGTCTTTTTCCTTTACATCCAGCCTCTATTCTTGGATCCAGCACCACTGCCCGGCCCCATGAAGCAACATTTTATGTAGAAAACCCAACTAGAACTGACTTTGTAAATCACAATGGTGACCTCAGTCACCTGACTGAGCAGCTGGGCAGGTGCATCTTCAAGATGTTTGTGTCCATCTCTTTAACTGACAATTTCTGCCACCTAGCCTGGAGATCTTTTGAGTCCACAGCAGTAATTTCCTGGAGGTGTCCTGTGAGACTGAGATATACAGGGGTGCACTGCTCTACCACTGTTGGAATAACCAGGTTTACATTCTATGTTTGATGGTGTTTGTCACTCATCGGATGGAAGCACCTTTGAAGCATCTTTTGGATTGTCCCCTTACCCTTTTCTCCACCCTAGAGGGTTCTTTTTCTTCCCAATAAAAACTCCGTATCAGTTTTTTTTGTTTCTGTTTGTTTGTTTGGGGATCATACCCGGTGATGCTTAGGGCTTACTCTCAAATTGTCATTGAGGGATCACTTCTGGGGGTGCTTAGGGGATTATATGGTATACCAGGAGTTGAACTGAAGTTGATCACATGCAAATCAAGCTCCCTGATTGCTGTGCTATTTCTCTACCCCAAATTTAATCTTTAGATGAGTTAAGATGAAAATTTTTCTTGTTTCTCTCTCTCTGGCACCATCTGCACATGACATTTTTTAAGAAATATATTTTTTGAGCAATACCTGGCAGTGCCCAAGGGTTACTTCTAGTTCTGTGTCCAGGCTTCATTCCTGGTGGGCCAAAGGAACCTTATGGGATGTTGGGGTCAGATGGAGTTAGCAGTGTGCAATGCAACCACCCTAGCCATTGTGCTATTACACCAGCATCAAAAATTTAAATACATATTCTTGACATGAAAACATGTGCAAAAGTCCCAATAGAAAATTTGGGGGACTATATTCAACGGTACAGGGTTTACTCCAACCTCTGTGCTCAGGGATCACTACCATAATACTTTTCTTTTGTTCTTTCTTTCTTTTTTTTTTTTTTTTTTTTTTTGGTTTTTGGGTCACACCCGGTGACGCTCGTTACTCCTGGCTATTTGCTCAGAAGTCGCTCCTGGCAGGCACGGGGGACCATATGGGGAACCGGGGAATCGAACCGTGGTCCGCAGGCAAGGCAGGCACCTTACCTGCAGCGCCACCGCCCGGCCCCCCACTTTCTTTTTTCTTTTTTTTCTCCTGTTATACCTTTCCTTTTTTGAGGGGGTCACACCCGGCAGTGCTCAGGGGTTACTCCTGGCTCTATGCTCAGAAATCGCTCCTGGCAGTGACAGGGGACGACATGTGATGCCAGGATTAAAACCACTGTCCTTTTGCATGCAAAGCAATTGATCTACCTACATGCTATCTCGCCAGCCCTGAGTTGCACATTTTGAAGCACTATATGCTGGCATGAGTCTATCTCAGAGAAGCATCTAGGGAGCCGGGAGGTGGCGCCGGAGGTAAGGTGCCTGCTGCCTTGCCTGCGCTAGCCTGGACGGACCACAGTTCGATCCCCGGGTTCCCATATGGTCCCCTGTGCCTGCCAGGAGTGACTTCTGAGCGCATAGCCAGAAGTAACCCCTGAGCGTCACTGGGTGTGGCCCAAAAACCAAAAAAAAAAAAAAAAAAGAAGCATCTGCCTTCCTCCTTCTTTTCATTGTCTTCTTTATCTTCTCTTTTTCTTCCTCCCCTCTTCCTTATCTTCTTCCTCCTCTTCTTTCTCTTATTCTCTTCCTCCTCTCCTCTTTCTGGAAGTTTTTTTACCTTGTATTTCCCACAAATTGCCTGCTAAAACTGTTATGTTTATAGAGTACAAAGACTACTTCCAGATGAGGGAGTAAGGGCATAATAAAAGCAGATATCTCAGGCTATCCTGAACCTCTCCTGCCCGGATTTCTATATAAGGCAATTGTTGTTTAGGTGAAACAAAGAAACCAGGGTTAACCTTTGTTATGGGTAAAATAAGGTGTAAGATAACAAAGCATAGTAAGTAGAAAAGGAACTGGCTTTGCATATGGGTGACCTGGGTTCTACTCCTGGAGCCATAGAATCCTCAGAGACTTTTCTGGAATAGTACTTGAGTGCATAGCTAGGAGTAACTCCTGAGAACATTAGGTGTGGCCCCCTAAATAGATAACTATAACAGAATTAAGTAAGTTTTATCATGGAAGTAAAAGACTTACACATCGAAAACTATATCATTGCTAAGAGAAAGACTCACTTGAGAAAATGGAAAATATTTCTTGCTTATGGATTGAAGATTTAGTGTTAAAATAACCATCCTATGCAAAGGGTGACACATATTCAAATTAATCTTTATCAGAGTTCCAATAACAATCTCAAGGACACAGAACAAACATTGATAAAATTTGCATGAAATTGAAAACTGGATTAATTTTGACAAGGGAAATTTTGAGTTTTACTTAGATGGTTGATCCTCTTGTTCAATATGGTGTTCAAATTTAGAACCAAAGAAATTTCATTTTTTCTTTTAAAGTGTTTTAGTTCAGTTGCTCATTATGACTGTTTTTTTCTTCCTAAGGGCTAGAGTGATATCATACTGGATAGAGCATTTTCCTTGAAAAGGTACTGACTCAACTTTGACCCCCACACCATATCTTTAAGCACTGAGCCAGGAGTAACCCTTTAGCACAGTCAGGTATGGCTCCCCACCAAAAAGAACTGAGGCTACAAAACATTATGAAGATTTAATTGATTTAGACTAGATTTTTGTGTTTAAAATTTTTGTGCTGCTCTGGAGAGCAGCAAAGTTGAAGGAAATTTATACTATGGTTTATATATTAGCAAAACTGTAAAGTAGATCCAGATGATTCTGATAAAGAATGTGGAAGAGGATAATGAATAAAATCAAACTACTACTGAGAGTAAGAAGACTTCTGTGGGGTGGACAATTAGACTCACACCTAAGTAGTATAAGTCTATGCCTCAGTTTTGGGAGTATTACTTTCACTGAACTGCAAATAAAATTCCTAGGGGCATTATTTTACTGATACAATTTTACCTTATTTATATATAATTATTTAACTCTTTTTGTTTAAATTTTTATTTTGGGCCATTTTGGACTGGTGAGAGGGGTTATTTGTGTATCATTTCTCAAGGGCTATCCAGTGGCATAAGGATCAAATGGTTCCCACCAGTAATGTAGAGATGGGTCTCAAACTCCTGTCCCTGGTGGCTCTAATCTCCATTCCCTCTGGTTTTCTGCCTCTCATGTCACTATTATCACTACAATTCTTGGGTTGGGATGCTGGTGTTCAGTTGATCCCCAACCCTATTCCAAGGACTAAATTGGTCAAGGTTTCTGAGCCGCAAATGCCAGATCTTAAATATCACCAGTCTTAAATATCACCAGAGGTTTAGCTGAGCCTACCAAGACTACTAGAATGCAAGTACAAGTCAGCACTGCCAAGAATGATCTTAGATGTTCCCTAACTGCTCTTTGAGTGTCCTTGGGTGAAGTGATTGGGAGTCAGCTTAATATATTTGAAGTTGCAGCAGATTCTGGGTGCAAGTGTGCCCCTGGTGCACACTGGTGTCCCTGGCACCACTATGTGTGGCCTACAAAGCTTGAAAGGAATAAGTATATGATTCTTTAACCTTCCCCATGAAAAATGAGGCATCATTAATTGAACATTTCAGGTATTTTCATGATGAAACTAACTTATGCTAGGAAAAAAAGAAAATGCTTGTATTAAAAAATTCTCAAGATTTCCATCAAGAGTGTGCATAGGCTTTTCTACCAAGACAGCCAAAATGAAGCCACCAAACATAATCTCTGGGTGTGAGTATAATAATTTCTGGATGTGAGTATAAAAATTGGAGAGAGCCATTATAAAAGACTGCTACCTGGCTCTCTGTTGCTTTTATGCCCAGGCAGCCAAGAAGATGCCATTGAACATAAACTCCAGTATCTAAGCCCAGGGTGAGGGTGGTCAGGCTGGTCTTGAGGAGGGAGCCCAGCCCAGACAGCTCTTTCATGTTTCAGATCCCTTTGTGGAAAATAGCCCTCATTATGTCCAGAGTGCAAAGCCAGGTTGTATGCTTCAAAAAGCAAAGCAAAACAATTGCAAAGACTATACTTTCAGGGAACATTTCAACAATGAGTAACTAGAGAAGTTTCTTTGATCATGGATAGGACAGGAAGCCATGAGGAGGAGCCAGAGCGTCCTATCCTGACTGTGAAGCCGGCTCTAGGTGTCCCTTCTGTAGCTACCTTTGGCCACCAATGATCATTCTTCCTTTCCTCTGGAAGAAGTAGAGGGAGAGGATGCAGTCTGAGGGGTATTTAAAAAATAAATAAATATCATAATTGCAAGTGTTTGTGTCTCTCATTTTGCTTTGATCTTTTTAGAGTTGCTATTTATTTTGTACACTCAAAGCAACTTAAAAAAAAAGTCCTGATAAGTCCCAGTAGTTCAATCCTGTGTCTAAAATAAAAGCCCAAAGTCAGAGACAGAGAGAAAAAATTTCTGCACAGAAGCAGGCAGGGAAACATGGATAATTGATCATGATATTCGGACACTGTTAAAGGGGGTGTATACAGAAAAAAGTAGATAGGACACTCTTCAAAACTGTCATGGTCGGGGCCCGGGAGATAGCATGGAGGTAAGGCCTTTGCCTTTCATGCAAAAGGTCATCAGTTCGAATCCCAGTTTCCCATGGAGCCAGGAATAACCCCTGAGCAAATCTGTCATGGTCACATTTACAGTGTCCCTTGTGTTAAAAAATTGTTGAGGTGGGGCCGGGCAGTGGCACTGGAGGGAAGGTGCCTGCCATGGCTGCGCTTGCCTAGGACTGACGCGGTTTGATCCCCCAGTTTCCCATATGGTCTCCCAAGTCAGGAGCGACTTCTGAGTGCATAGCCAGGAGTAACCCCTGAGCATTACTGGGTGTGGCCCCCCCAAAACAACAAAAATCAACCAAACCGAAAAAAATGGTGAGTCAGAGATCTGTGAAATCCTGATCTTAATTGTATCTAACCCTTTGCCAGGAAATAATCATGCCCATCACAAACACAATCTTCGACATGTGGTTTATCTGCTAGATTCTGGGAAGTTCCAGTGAACTTTACAACATGGAAATTGTGGGTGAAAAGATACATTCCAGGGAAAATCTATCCTTCTAAAGGCTGGTGCCAAATAATTGAGAGGTACTTGATGATATGCTTCAATAAAATATGAGTCACAATTTATCAAATAGGCAAGGCCCTTGGTTACATATAGATAACCCAGTAGTGATCTTTAGTGATCACTAAAGAAGTGATTCTTTAGTGCAGAGATCAGTTGAGCAAAGACCAATGTTCCCACAAAAATTGAAAAATCAATACAAACCTAGTAAAAATATATAAGCCCTATACTCACATCCAGAAAATTCATGTGGAAGTCAGGAGGCAGCAGCAGTCCTACCATCTTCTCACCAAGCACAGTTGCCTCTATCTCAGGTTTATTATACACTCAAGTTGTGCATTGTCACACTGTGTTTCACAAGGTTTTACAAGGCTATGTCTTCACTTCTCGGACTGTTCAGTTCCATGTGAGCTGTGATGTGGACTAGACTGCAGTGAAGGTGAGTCCACCCCAGAATTTCAGTTCATAGAATGACCATTTCTTTTGATGTAATGACAGTTGAACACACCCCGTGAGACCCATGGACCTGACTCAAGAAACACCACTTGGTCTCTGAGAGGCCAGGTATAAAAAAGAACAACTTTGACCACTGAGAAAGTCAGATAGTGAGCAGAATAGCACCATTCCATCCACTGATGTCTGGATAAAGCATCCATATGCCCCTTTGAGTCTTATAGCACCAGATCCTAGCAGCCTTGGAATTCAGCACCATGCATTTCTGGCAGTCTGGCGCTCTGCAGCGTTGCTGCACCTGTGTAGCAGACTGACATGCAGCTTATTGCAATCTCCGGCAGAAGCCTGTACAGTTGTATATAACCAGAGTAACTGCAGGCTGAAAAACAGTGATTATTCTACAAAAGTCTACATACACTATTTCCTGGGTTTATAGCTCCCATCTACTCAAATTTTTTCCACAATTCTGCTGCTTCACTCTCTGAGCTGGGCTTCAGCTAGTTGACCTGGATTCAGAGCTCCAAGACTGGGTAAAATTGATGCCCCCGAAGCTGAAAACAAACTGCATGTCTGAGCAAAATGCACTCTCCCCTGGTTATACAGGAAGGCACTTTCCACGGTAAAGTACGTGCATTGCATGCAGCCAGTCTGGGTTTAATCTTAGCATCCCTAGGGTCCCTGATCCATCTGGGACTGATTCCTGAGTGTAGTCAAGAGTAATCCAGGGGGCTGGCAAGGTGCTGCTAAGGTAAGAGGTCTACCTTGCAAGCTCTAGCCAAGAAAAGATCACGACTGTGGTTCGATACCCCAAGCAAGGGGCAATTTCTGAGCGCTTAGCCAGGAGTAACAACTGAGCATCAAATGGGTGTGGTCCGGGGGGGGAAAAAAAGAGTAATCCCTGAGATCCACCACATGTGGCGCCAAAAAAAACAAAATTAAAACATGAAAGTAGGGGCCCGGGAGATAGCATGGAGGTAAGGCGTTTGCCTTTCATGCAAAAGGTCATCGGTTCGAATCCCGGTGCCCCATATGGTCCCCCGTGCCTGCCAGGAGCAATTTCTGAGCATAGAGCCAGGAGTAACCTCTGAGCACTGCCGGGTGTGACCCAAAAACCAAAAAAAAAAAAAAAAAATGAAAGTAAAGGCCTCGGATGTACATGGAATCTATCATGCTGAGTGAAATAAGTCAGAGAGAGAAAAACACAGAATGGTCTTACTCATATATGGGTTTTAAGAAAGATGAAAGACATTCTTGAAATAATAATCTTCAGAGACAAAAGAGAGGAGGTCTATAGTTACTGCTTATCTCATGAAGCTCACCACAAATAGTGATGAGTTTAGTTAGAGAAATAACTACATTGTGAACTATCCTAAAAATGAGAATGTATAAGGGAAATAGTAAGCCTGTCTAGAGTACAGGCAGGGATAGGGTGAGGATGAGGGAGATTCGGGACTCTGGTGTCAAGAATGTTGCACTGGTAATAGGGGGTGTTCCTTATATGACTGAAACCCAACCAGAATCATGTTTGTATTGAAGGTGTTTTTTTTTTGTTTTTTTTTTTTTTGTTTTTTTTTGGGTCACACCCGGCAGTGCTCAGGGGTTACTCCTGGCTCCATGCTCAGAAATTGCTCCTGGCAGGCCCGGGGGACCATATGGGGCACCGGGATTCGAACCAATGACCTTTTGCATGAAAGGCAAACGCCTTACCTCCATGCTATCTCCCGGGCCCCGTATTGAAGGTGTTTTAATAAAATATTAAAAAAGAAAGTAAAGGCCCGTGTGCTAGAGAGAGAGCATAGTGGTAGGGTGTTTGACTTGGATGCAGCTGATCCAAGAGTGATGGTGTTTCGAATCCTGGTATCCCATATGCTCCCCTGTTACTGCCAGGTGCAATATATGAACTCAGATGTTGCAAACCAGCCCCTGAAGAGGTTGACTGATGGAGGGATGAAGAATGAGGTCTTTCCCCTCCAGCTTGGAGCACGCATCTGCCACCCTCCTCAACCAGCAGTTCTGAGGTGAATGCGGCAGGAAGAAAGCCAACAGGCAGCCAGGCTTCCAAAGAAAACAGCTCTTTATTCCATGTAGAGGCCGAAACCCCAAAGCTAGGAAGAGGTCAGGAAGAAAAAAGGCCCCCCGCCTTCCACAGATACTTGCTTTTATTCCCCAGAATCAGGCACCACCCTAGGGTGGGGGCAGAATGCAAGGTCACACCCTAGGGTAGGGCACAATAACAGATCAGTGTAGGGCCAGTAGCATAATAATCCCAAGAAATGTTTACATTCACAACAATCAGAGACAGGAGTAACCCCTGAGTTCTGACAGATGTGATCTAAAAACAAAAAAGAAGAAAGGAAAGGCCTGGGTTGCAGAAAAATTGGATTGATGCAAGAAATTATCTATATATTAACCTTTGTAATGTTTTTGAATACATATCTTTAAGAACTATGATTACAAACATAGTTGGATTCAGTTACATAATTAAAAAAAAACCCGGGGCCGGGCTGTGGCGCTGGAGGTAAGGTGCCTGCGCTAACCTAGGACGGACCATGGTTTGATCCCCCGGTTCCCCATATGGTCCCCCGTGCCTGCCAGGAGTGACTTCTGAGCGAATAGCCAGGAGTAACCCCTGAGCATCACCGGGTGTGGCCCAAAAACAAAACAAAACAAAAAAACCCTCTACCAGTTCAACATTCCCAATACCAGTGACCTCCATCTTCCTTCTCCCACACCCCTTGCCTGAATTCAAGACAGGCATTCCACTTTATTCACTACCATTGTCATGGTAGTTCTCAGTGAAGTCATTTCTCCAAGTAAATTCACCATTCTTTGAGTCAAGCTTTGTTCCTGGGCCGCATCTTCTCTATTGTCTGTGTATTATTACAATGTTTTTTATTTTTTAAAACACAGAATGAGAGACTGTTCTGTATATTTCTCCTCTAACTTCACTCAGCATAATAGGTTCCATGTCCATGCATGTATTGGAAAATGTCATGACCTCATCTCTAATGATAACTGCATAGTATTCCATTGTGTTTATGTACCACATTTTCTTTACCAGTCAACTCTTTTGGGCATCTGGGTTGTTTCCAGAGTCTGTCTATTGTAAATAATGCTGAAATTAATATAAAGTGTGCATAAAGCATTTTTCAGTTATGTTTTTGTGTTTGTAGGGTATATCCTCGATGTGTCAGTGCCTTGTATATCTTAGATATCTTAAGAGTATTGAGTGAATAGTTTCTTCTATTCTGTGGGTGTCCTTTGTATACTCATCACTATTTCCTCTGAGGTGCAGAAGTTTCTCAGATTAATATAGTCCCATCTGTTTATCTCTACTTCCACTTATTTAGTCAGTGTTGTTTCCTCCTTGAAGATGCCTTTATTCTCAATATCATGGAGGGTTTTTTTTTTTTGCCTATGTGTTCTTCTATATAACCCTTGCAATGTTCCAAGCAGTGCAGTTTATAACTTTCACCTCACAACCCATGATCTGTGTTGCCAAAACCTTCAAAACAATTCAAATTATAAATTACTATTTTACTATAATTCACATAATATCATGCAAAGACAAGCTGCAAAGAAAACAGCAAACAAAAGAAACTAAGTCTGTTTTGTCAGCAAAGTAGCACAGAGATGAATAGCATCTAGTCCTAAAATGGAACTTGGAACAACTGTCACACTATAAGGAGAATTTTATTTGAGGGAAACACCTGGTAGTACTAAGGAGTTTTTTCCTGCCACTGTATTCTGGGATCACATATGGCAGTGGACGGATGGGATGATGAAGTTCAAATCTGGGTGGGATGTGTCCTATCTGCTGGACTATCTCTCTGGCCCCAAACATAGGATATTTTAGTATATTGGTTATATATATTTTGTATATATATAGGTTTTATGTATAATTCTGGTGGAAGTAAGTCTGAAATAGACTAAGAAAATAGGAACTAAGGGCTGAAGCAGTCTGTGATACAAGCAGACACTTGAAATGAATGATGTTGAGAGAATATTGTGTAATGAAATTATGTTGCTAATATGTTGAAAATAAAAATCCTAAATAAAAATTTGAAAAATTACATGATCACGTCCATGTTCATTACTTCATATATCTTCATATGCTTCATTTGTTCAATGCCCAGTATATAAAGCAGTTGTAAAGTTCAACAACATACGAATGGATAAGTTTAGTGTTAGCTTATGCACATCAGATCTGTAAGTACAGAGATATAAGAAAAATCTCTAAAATTAAGTTTACTACAAGTTAGGTGGAATTGGAAGTATTATATTAGGTGAATGAGCAGAAGAAGTTCAGATAGTCAGTCATCATTTCACACTGGGGTACATAGAAAAAGGAAACAAGGGACGCCCAATCAATACATCATTGTCCTTGGAGAACAAAGTTTGTTCCCATAGTAGTAGGAGGTTGGTGGGAGAATGAAGAGGTAGACTATAGGTGACCCAAGGATGGAGGGAGAATGATTATGACATGCTGGAGGGGCCAGGGTATATGTGAATTAACTACCTGATGGAAACATTATTGTGCCCATTTTTAGATATGTAAAATGTAAAAGAATATGGTGGACATAAACAGGTTATTATGCTCACAGATCTCACAAACTGGTAGCATTTCATAGGTGCAGGTGCTGTGAAGGTGACTGTTCTGGGAAAGCATGCAGGGTCCTCCATGCAGAGCAGGTCTGGACAGCATGGGGCCCTAAGACCCCACCAGTACAGGCTGTGTCCCAGGAGCAGGTGCAGAGAGCTAGGGTTTTTTCTCAAGTTGTGATATTCTGTTATTGAAGAAAATCTTCTGAATTAGACACAAGTGAAGAACAGTGTTCCTGATCTAGTAGATGTTTTACAGTATTTTATATTATTGGAGAATTGAATATAAAATTATGTAGTGGGTGGCATCCGATCCCAATGCTCATAGCACTCATTGACTTGCAGCTATTTTGGAAACAGTGTGAGAATGAGAGAGCTGAAAACTCAGACAGGATCCTCACTGCAGGGGAGGTCTGTGCAGCATGGAGCTTGCAGGGTCCACTAGACATGGTATCTCAGGTAAAAGCAGGAGACTGCAATTTTAATTTAATCAAATTTAACTGAGCAATTAAATCTACTCAAGTCCTGGTATTTTCTGTTTTCAAAAAATCCTCTGAAAAAGCCTAAAGGAAGGACATTGTCCAATATCTCCTAAGATGTTTTACACTATTTTAATGTATTACATAGGTAATAAGTTCATGACAGTTTTTATCATATGTGTTTTTTTTTGGAAAAAATAAGCATCAGATGATATTTTTAAATAATATATTTATTTAAACACCAACGGATGACATTTTGACTCATAGCTAAACCAAGCTGTAAACACACTAATTGCAAAATATCTCAAGTCAAATTTCAGATAGTAAAGCCTAGAGCCATACAGTCAATCCTGTGGTTCAAGAATTGTTTCACGGGGCCGGGCGGTGGCGCTGCAGGTAAGGTGCCTGCCTTACAGCGCTAGCCTTGGATGGACCGCGGTTCGATCCCCAAGCCCCATATGGTCCCCCAGGCCAGGGGCGACTTCTGAGCGCATAGCCAGGAGTAACCCCTGAGAGTCACTGGGTGTGGCCCAAAAACCAAAAAAGAAAAAAAGAATTGTTTCACAAACTGTTACAAAAGCTTGCTGAGCCCATTTTCATCACTCAACTAAGACCTCATTCTGGTATCCCAGGGAAAATGCCTTTAGAAAAGCATTGAGCTGATTACCTATCAAGGCCAATATTTAAGTCACACCTAGAAAAGCATAATGCTCTAAACACAAATGCCTGTAGCCTTCATACATAATATCACATCACACTAGGACAATCCAGATAGTTGGCACCCGCTATGAGGTGGCCCTGCCAGACTGCTCCTGCTGGATGGTTGCTGCTGTATTGCTGGATAGAATTTACTAGCTGCAAGCTCCTGCTTCCTTTTGCTGCCTCTCTGAGTGCTCTGGACATAGCCATGTGTGCCTAGGCACTTGTATACAAAGTGCAGTGTCACGGGATCATTCTGAAATGAGATCACAGCTCTCCTGGATTGAAAGCACTTCATAGCGACGAGGAGGTGTGAGTGTGGCAGTGCTGGGAACAGAAACAATTCAATCTGCAAAGTAGACTTGGGCACCAAGGACACTCAGGCCTCAGAAGTTGACTATAGGGTAAGAAAAGTAGTTTCAACCCAATGGAGGGGTGTTTCTTAAATCCTGGGGTTTCCTATTCTCAAAAATAAAGATACCTGAATAAAGCAGTCATGGAAAGAATTTGTTCATGGTCATAGAGTCATTGACCAAAGTTTTGTTCTATTGCAAGATTTATTTATTTTTATTTTTTTATTTTATTTTTGGGCACACATAGCAGCATTCAGGGGTTACTCCTATCTCTGCACTAAGAAATCACCCCTGGCAGGTACGGGGGATTATATGGGATTCTAAGCACTGTCCTTCTTTTTTTTTTGGTTTTTGGGTCACACCTGGCCATGCTCAGTGGTTACTCCTGGCTCCATGCTCAGAAATTGCTCCTGGCAGGCACGGGGGACCATATGGGGCACCGGGATTTGAAACGATGACCTTCTGCATGAAAGGAAAACGCCTTACCTCCATGGTATCTCCCGGGCCCCAGCACTGTCCTTCTAAATGCAAGGCAAATGCACTACCTCCATGCTATCTTTCGGGCCCCTATGGCAAATTGTTTTCTTTGTTTTGGGGCCACACCTGGTGGTTCTCAGGGCTGACTCCTAGCTATCTGCTCAGAAAGAGCTCTTGGCAGGCATGAGTGCCCATATGAGCCACTGGCATTTGAACAAATCACCTTAGGTGCTGGATCGGATGCTTGCTGTGCTATCTCTCTGGTCCCATCCATATTGCAAAATTTAAACAACAAAATAAGTTGAAGAAAATATAGAAATTCTGTTTTCTTTTCTTTTCTTTTGTGGTCACACCCAGCGGTGTTCAGGGGTTGTTCCTGGCTCAATGCTAAGAAGTCGCTTCTGGAAGGTTCAGGGGACCATATCATATGCCGGGATTCGAAACACCGTCCTTCTGCATGAAAGGCAAATGCCTTACCTCCATGCTGTCTCTGGCCCAGGCTCAGAATCTTAAGCTTTAAGTTCTCCCCTTGAGCATGAATCCAGATTCGAGCAGAATTCATTCAAGCAGTTCTGTTGATTCTACTATCATTGGACCAGAGTTTCAATGATGATTATTCCCATCTCATGAATATGAAGAGAAATTGATGTTCGTTGAGCCAAGTAGTAGTAGTATTTATATCCAACAATATTGTAAAAAGCATTCGACTAAACTGGCTATCAGATCACAACCCAGAGCATAAACTGGACATTCTCACAAATCACCACAGATCCTGGACTAAGCAGAGAACAAGACCATTCAGAATGTGCTTTCACTCCTGTCTCTGCCCATAGATGTGCTCTCACCAGATCAGCTGGCAAAACTGGGGATTGAGGTAAAGACAGCTGGGGCATCTGTGAAGCTCTCCTGCAAGGCATCTGTATGCACCTTCAGTAGCTCTGTCTGCCTTGGGTGCAGCAGATAGCTGGTGTAGGGCTTTTGTGGATGGGAAGGATAGACCTTGAAGATCATAATGGAAGATACAGATATAAGTCCCAGAACAGAGTCACTATCACTGCAGACAAGTACACTAGCATCACCCCCGTGGAACTGAGATATCTAAGAACTGAAGACAAAGCTCTGTCTAACTCTGTGAGCGACACAGTGTGCCAACCCACATCCTGAGTGTGTCAGAAGCCTGAGGGAGAGGAGCTGTGCTGGGAGAGGTGATGACAGGGATTCTGATGCATCTGGACTTCCTCCTGTTGAGCTAGGGAGCTTAGACACAGTGTTCTCATAGACTCAAGATTTACTTGAGGGGAAAACATTATGTCTCTTTATAATTTTCTAATTACCAAGACTATTTTTCCTGGTTGTACCAGAACAACCACTTGTAAGTATATGGTGGTGTGGTGGCAAGTTTAGATCTATCCTTACCTATCTGCAACTTCACTTTTTCCTGACCTTGTCCTTGAGAAAAAATAAATGAACAAAAACAGTTTTGGATTTTATTTCCACTCATAACCAAAGAACATCACAGAAATAATCAGCTATGGGTTATTTTGAAGAGGCTGAATATTGTGTTCTATACTAGGACTTCATTGACCAATCATTCCTGCTGTATTGATAGCCAGAAGGGACACTAACAGAGACCAGTATTCAAGTGTATCAAATCAAATTTCCAGTATAATGGGATTGGAGTGATAGGACAGTGAATAAAACATTTGCCTTTTGGAGTTGGAGAGATAGCATAGCAGTAGGCTTTTGCCTTAGAAACAGAAGGACGGTGGTTTGAATCCCAGCATCCTATATGGTCCCCCGCACCTGTCAGGAGCGATTTCTGAGCATAGAGCCAGAAGTAACTCCTGAGCACTACCAGTTGTGACTGAAAAACCAAAAAGAAAGACATTTGCCTTTCATGCAGCTAACCTGAGACAAAACATGAGTTCAATTCCTGGCATCTTATACTGTCCCCCAAGTCTGCCAGGAGCAATTTCTGACCTCAGAACCAGGAGTAGAGAATAAAATATTTCAATCACACTTATTTCAAATTATTGCTAAATATACAAATGCCTCAAGAATACAAGAATACTGAGATTCAGAAAGTTCCTGGGAGCCGGGTGGTGGCACTGGAGGTAAGGTGCCTGCCTTGCCTGAGCTAGCCTAGGACGGACCGCAGTTCGATTCCCTGGTTTCCCATATGGTCCCTCAAGCCAGAAGGAAGCGACTTCTGAGTGCATAGCCAGAAATAAGCCCTGAGCGTCACTGGGTGTGGTCCAAAAACCAAAAAAAGAGAAAGTTCCTGTATCATTTCAAATCACTGTCTTTGTCAGTGAGAGTCACTGTCTGCAAACCATCCACACAAGGCAATACTCTACTAGCCTCAAGTTATCATTTCTTATACTTCTCGAGTGGGACTAGGGTTTTTATTTGTGAGTGTTCATTCTTCCTTTGAATATTCAAATAATTGATTTCTCCTGAATCAAATATTGAAGATTCTGAAATGAAGTATAGCACAAGGCTTTAGCTGTCTTCACTCAAGTGGTTGTGAGAGCACAGCATACAACATGAACTGGACATGGAGAATGCTCTTCCTGCTCACAGTGGACATAGGAGAGATTCCCTTTCCTTGACTGAGAAGGGAAGTAGACCCAGTGGCGAAAGTCCTTCCACTCCTGTTTCTGTTCACAGTTGCTTTCAGGTGCAACTGCTGCAGTCAGGCTGAGGTGAGGGAAATTGGGATGTCAGTGAAGATCTGCAAGGTATCAGATTCAGCTTCACTAGCTTCTGAATGTACTGGGGGCAGTAGATTCCTGGAAAATGGTTTGAGTGGATGGGAGCTGTAAACCCAGGTAAGGCTGTATGTAGAATTTTGTAGAACAATCACTGTTTGTCATGCTGCAGATACTCTGGTTATCTACATGGGTGCAAGTTTTTTGCAGGTTACTGCAGTAAGCTGAAAGCCTGACTGCTGCTCAGATGCTTCAAGGCTGAAGAGGCCCAAGACTGCCAGAGCTGCAGGGTTCACATGACAGTAGTGCAAGGCTGCCAGGACCCAATCCAGCAAGACCATGGGACACAGCTGCTGGGTGGACCTCGTGACAATCCAGGGATGCCAACATGTCGCAACTGGCTGCCCAGAACTGAGAAAGAGTATAGAATACAAGTATCATTGTAATTCCCACTGGAGTCTGACATCTGCACCCACCCTGGGGCTTCAGATAGGGAGAAAGATAGAGACAAATTCATCAGCCAAAAGTAGTTGTGATAGGCCCAAGTTCAATAGAGATTTATAAATGGACAGATAGAAAGCAGGCAGCCTCTCGACAATGTTTTATTTATGACCCCACAGACTTTCAGATGTGACTCTGGACACTATCTTGGCACTCCCAACACTCTTCATTTTTTTATACCTGGCATGACAGGAAGCATGTCCAAGGGGCGTGTCAGCGGGCATGTTCAGGTTCACTATAGGAGTATCAAGGTGAGTGTTCAATTGAAACTGCCATGACATCAACAGAAATGGTCATTCAGTTTATGCACTGGAATTTCAGGATAGAGTCACCTTCACTGCATTCAAGTCCACCATCATAGCCCACACAGAACTGAGAAATCTGAGCCCTAAGGTCGCAGCTTGTATTATTGTGGGAGACACAGTGTAACAGTGCACATCCTGAGGGAAAGGCAGCTGTGCTTGGCGAAAAATGGCTGTGTGGCTGATACCTCCTGACTAGTGAAGTTTCTGAATGTGAGGATAGGGCTCATATATTTTAATATAATTTTCTATTTATTTCTCAAGTTTTCTGGACACATTGGTATGCACTATACAGAGGAATTAAGCTCTGCACTGAGGAATTACTACATGCTGTTGTGGAATACTACATGCTATATAGCATATAACCCACTCCTAAATTAGCTATATACTAGCAAGCATCTTACCTGTACTCTAAGTAATGATTCAAGATTTATTGAAGCATATATAATGTATATCTCTTCAGTACCAGAAAATAGAAGGGCAGATTGCCCCGAGATTTCATCTTTTTCTTGATTAATTACATATTGTAATGTCCACTGGAACTTCCTAAACTCTAGAAGAAACACTCATAAGAATGTGCCTGTGTCATTGCAGGATATTTCCCTGAAAAACCCAACATTTACACACATTTTCAGAGTGACATTGTTTTTGAGGGCAAGTAAATAAAGATTTATTCCTACTGAAGACAAAATAACATCACAAAAGGATGTTCAAAATGGGCCAGTTCCACAGAGTTATTTTCTAGGCTGCTTTGCATTGAGGCATTCCTTTTGACTTCCTGAGGGAACCATATGATATGTTGAGAATTGAACTTGGGTTGGTTGTCTATCTGCAAGAGAAACATCCTATCATCCTATCACTGGAATAACTCACCCGCTGGCTCCTAGTCTATGCATTTGTGCCTGGGAGCTGTCATCTAATTTTTTTGGAAATGAAGTGAAATTTTTGCATTTACTTCCAGTTTGGAATGCAACCCTGAATGTAGGGAGTTATCAGTATGATTTACCTTTTCGTAAACTACAAAATGAGTAAGATCCCTAGTAGCCTCAACTTGCATAGGTGGATGGAACCTTGTGTTTGGAGGGTCGGGACAACTGAGACCTTCCTCAAGAGCCTGTATATGGATGATGGTAGTCCTCTGGTCACATCCCAAATTGTGTTTGTGAAGGGCCATGATCATCTCTAGGGACAGGAATAGATACACCTAAGACCAGGAATTCAGAGAACTCTGACACACACCATTCCTTTCATGCAAGTGACACTGTAAGAGTGAACATGATAGCTTTCAAAAAGTGTCATATTTACCTTTTCCCCTCTAATGGTTGAATTGCAAATAAGGAATATGCAGATAGAAATATTCACAGAGGCTCAGATATCCCAGACCTTTTGATTTCATTTCCAAGCAAATGAGTGTTTTCCAAATGCATGGAAAGAAAGGGTGAAAATCATAATGCCTTGATTGAGTATGTCATTTATAAAATGTAAATGTTTTAACCATAAGCTTTACTTGAAACTACTTTAGGGTGTATTCGCTGGGTGAGTGATGCAATGATGAGGGGTGCATTTCTAATGAGTCATTATCAGACTCTGAGTATCTAGAAGAGGTAGCTGATTCTTAAATATCTTCCTCACCTGATGTACATGAAGTAAAGTTATACACAGGAGCTGGGATCTTTCTATTTTAATGTAGTAATGAACTTATCATCTCGTGGAAGGCTTTTAGACTGAGAATCCATCACCAGTATAAAAGAACCCTTCTACCTTTTGTTTGTTTATTTGTTTTTTGGGTCACATCTTGCAGCAGTCAGGGGTTACCCTGGCTCTGGAGGCTCAGACATCACTCCTGGCAGGCTCCGGGGACCATATGGGATGCCGGGATTCAAACCACCATTCTTCTGCATGAAAGACAAATGCCTTGGGGCCCGGGAGATAGCATGGAGGTAAGCATTTGCCTTTCATAAAAAAGGTCATCGGTTCGAATCTCGGTGCCCCAAATGGTCCCCCGTGCCTGCCAGGAGCAATTTCTGAGCATGGAGCCAGGAGTAACCCCTGAGCACTGCCGGGTATAATCCAAAAACCAAAAAAAAAGAAAAAGAAAAAGAAAAAGAAAGACAAATGCCTTACCTCCATGCTATCTCTTGGGCCCCACCCTTATACTTTTGGGTCTTTTGCAAAGGAGAATCTCTCAAGAGCATTACAAGATCAGTTTGAAAAATGCTGGCAATGAACCAAATTAGCCAGAAGAAGCACAATAGGAAAACCATGTTATCTGTTCTGATAAACGACGTCACATTCAGTCCAGCAAGATGGAGTCACCATGACAATGATAGAAGAGGGTTCTCTGTTCCACTCCCTGGTTTTGTTTATGTCGCCAGTAAATCTCGAATGTCTATTTGTGTAGGACAAAAACAAAAAACACAAAACAACATTAGACAGATATAAAGGTTAAAAAAAGCATTGAATATAGTGGGCTTCCTCTCTCATCAAAATTCTAGTATCAAAAAACTCCTGATTTTTTTCATTTTTAATCAGACTCTATCCACCTGGTTGTTGGAGAGCCCATGAAATTAAAAAATAAATGTACTCATCAATGTTTAATTAAGACAAGGTGGATCTTCATAAGGTGTGGTTGAAGAAAAGAATAAGCTAGGGCAGTCTCTTATTTGGAGAAAGCAGAATATGACCTCAGAATGTTTAGCTACACTTTGCATAGCTGAGTATGCAAACTGATCAGGAAATGCCTAACTGGGCATTCAGAAGCAAAGCAAATATTGCACCAGCTATCCTATCACTCTGTCTGCATCCAGTTCCTCCATTTTCACCTCTAATATACTTACATTTAATACTCTATTTTATTTATTAAATATTTTATGAATTTGCTTTTAAAGTTCCCTTTTTTTGGTTTTTGGGCCACACCCGGCGACGCTCAGGGGTTACTCCTGGCTATTCACTCAGAAGTTGCTCCTGGAAGGCATGGGGGACCATATGGGGAACCGGGGGATTGAACTGCGGTTCGTCCTAGGTTAGCGCAGGCACCTTAGCTCCAGCGCCACCGCACAGCCCTTAAAGTTTTTTTTTTTTTTTTTTTGTTTTTGGTCCACACCCAGCAACGCTCAGGAGTTACTCCTGGCTATGCGCTCATAAATCACTCCTGGTTTGGGAGACCATATGGGACACCGGGTTCGAATCGCGGTCCGTCCTATGCTAGCGCAGGCAAGGCAGGCACCTTACCACCAGTGCCACCGCTTTTACAGTTCTTTATGATTGAGTTTCAGTCATAAAACGTATACTTCATTTAATTGTGCCCATTTATCATGACTGATTAGCCAAGTTTATCTCCCTGCTTCTGGGCTCACAATTGATTTCTCTCTCTATTTCCCTCTGTACTTCCAGTTTTTATTTTAGACACTGTTTTTTACTACTGATAATGAGCAGGGACTATGCAAATCACTTTGTTTCCTTTTAGCACATCGTTCTTGTCCAAAGTGTTAAGTTTCAACTATCAATGTCACTGTCAAAGTGGTCACTTTTATGTCCTAACAGTACTGTTCCACAAGTGGTGGCAAGCTTCATCTTTTCCAATATCTCTGGATAGTCTTTCTATATAATCTTATTAATCTAAATATTAATTTGTTAGATATTAATATTAATATCTAAACCAGTGAGAATATCTAAACAAATGAGTGAGAATACTTTTATGTATATTCTGCTCCCTCTGACCTATTTCACCTAGGATAATATTCTCCATATACTTGTTGGTATAAGCAAATTTCATGATTTCATTTTCTCTAAGAACTACATGGTATTCCAGATCAAATGTCTACCAGATATGTCTTTATCCACTTGTCTGTTCTCAGGCAATTAAGCAGTTTCCAGATTTGTGTATTGTAAATAATGTTTGTTACGGGTGATTAATGAGCACAAAACAAGAGTGGATTCGAAAAAGCTCTGCAGGTATTCGAGAGCATATAACAAATTAAAAAAGATCAATGTCAGCTCTGCTAAGGGAACTGTGGACTGAGGGGAGGCTTTGTCTGTGCTTCTGTCTTTTCTGAATTTTTGGAGCTCTCCCCAAAGACCAGAGCCCTGGGAAGTGAATCCAGAAATCACTGCATTCTGAAATTGCCAGCTAGCTAATGAGTGAGTAAGATCCAGCTGGCTGTGGAGATCCCAATTGGAGAGCTGATTGCTCCTCCTGCAGGAGACTCCGTCCTACTGCGCTCTGCTAACGGAACTGTGGACTGAGGGGAGTCTTTGTCTGTGCTTCTGTCTTTTCTGAATTCTTGGAGCACCAGAAGAGCGCGGCCGCTCTGCTTCACTTCGCGGCCGCGCACTCTTTCTAACCAATAAACCACATCACAACACGCAGGAAAAACCACACTACTGGTGTGACAATGTGGAAAGTTCGTAGGCAAACACTATGCACCGAGAATGAGGATGATGGTTTGGATGACCTTAAAAATCACAACCATCTGCTTAACCTCTTGGATAAGGAACTTAGAATAGAAATATGGAATATGTTTGTAAAACTCCAAGAAAGCATAGATCGATCTGAACAGAACACAAAGACAGAACTCAAAAAACTCCAAACTGAAATAGCAGGCCTGAAAAACATGGTAGCTCAACTGAAAACCTCAGTGGATGCCCTCGACACCAGGGTAGCAGCAGCTGAAGAGAGAATCGGAGTACTGGAAGATGTGATGCACAAAAACTCAACACAGAAGAAGAAATGGGAAAAGAAACTTATGACAAACGATCAGGCAATGGAGAAAGTACTCAAGGAATGTGAACAGATGAAAATTGAAGTCTTTGACAAACCCGAAAGAAACAACATAAGAATCATTGGAGTCCCAGAGACCCAAGTAGGAGATCACCAGGAAGAATCAACTATCAGGGGCCGGGCGGTGGCGCTGGAGCTAAGGTGCCTGCGCTAACCTAGGTCGGACCGCGGTTCGATCCCCCTGTTCCCCATATGGTCCCCCGTGCCTGCCAGGAGCGACTTCTGAACGAATAACCAGGAGT
>PVKC010005341.1:0-33407 GCA_004027635.1 Crocidura indochinensis | reverse complement strand
TTGGAGTTTTTTGAGTTCTGTCTTTGTGTTCTGTTCTGATCGATCTATGCTTTCTTGGAGTTTTACAAACATACTCCATATTTCTATTTTAAGTTCCTTATCTGAGAGATTAAACAGAGGGTTGGGATTTTTAAGATCATCCAAAACATCATCCTCATTCTCAGTGCATAGTGTTTGCCTACGAGCTTTCTGCATTGTCACGCCAGTAGTGTGGTTTTTCCTGCGTGTTGTGATGGGGTTTATTGGTTAGAAAGAGTGGGCTTTCTTGGAGCCTCTTCTGGGGCTCCAAGAATTCATCAAAGAAGGCAGCACAGAAAGGGAGTCCCCTCAGTTCACAGATCCCCCAGTAGAGCGCAGTAGGGCGGATTCTCCCGTAGGAGGAGCAACCAGCTCTCCAATTGGGAATCTCCTTAGCCGCCGGTTCTTACTCACTGATCAGTCAGCTGGCAGCCCCAGCTTGCATGACCTCTGGATTCACTTCCCAGGGCTCTGGTCTTTGGGGGGAGCTCCAAGAATTCAGCAAAGAAAGCAGCACAGAAAGAGAGTCCCCTCAGTTCACAGTTCCCCCAGTAGAGCGCAGTAGGGCGGAGTCTCCCATAGCCAATATTGTGTTTCTAATTGACAACATAATGAATTTTAGTGAACTAGTATCCTGGTAAAGAAACTAATTAGAGACATGTAAAGGTCAAGAGATAAGAAACAATCACTATTAGGATATATTTAATCTCCAGAGTCTGTAACTATCTTGTTCAATATTATATCCTCAAGGCCTAGAACATAAATGATAATAATAAGAGTTATTGAATGAGGTCCGTGAGGTAGAACAGTGAGTCAGGCAGGTCACTTGCAGAGTAGAAAATTGATTCAAATTTCTGTAAAATTTTAGGTCTCTGGAACCCACCAGAAATTATCTCTGAGCACAGAGCCAGGAGTAAGTCCAAATCACAACTAGATTTGACCCCAAAACAAACAAAACATTTACTCTTTCAATGAATATAAAATATAAGTTTCTTGTGCACTGTTTTTAGAAAAAGTCTGAATTTATTTGTGGGTCAAATGATGAGTCCTTAAGTTCCAGGACCTGTGACTATTAAATTGTGATGAAGTCACCGATCCTGAGTTATTTCATTGATCCAAATATAATCAAGGGTTCACTATAAAAGTGGAAGAGAGGCAGAAATGTCAGATTAGGTATTAATTCAAGGATGTGAGATTTCTTTTTGGCATCTAGTCCCTAAATACAAAAATATTAGTTCTAAAGGATATGTGTATACCTATGTTTATCACTTAGTACAATAACCAAGATACGAAAATAATCCATTATGTCTAACTACAGATGGTTGGATCAAGAGTTATACTATATACAAAATGGAATACTATGCCATCTAAGTAATAAAACAAAATCATAAAATATTGAGCAACATGTATGGAATTAGCGGAACTGTGCTGAGTAAAGTCAGTCAGAAGGTACTGAATTATGTCACTCTTTTGCAGAGGTGTTGTCACTCAAGATACAGAGCAAGTTTGTAACAAAGCTTTTAAAAGAACATAATGGAATAACTACATGCAATTGAGTGTATGTATCTATGTATGTGTATGGAATGAGTGTCTGAAGGAAAGGATGTTAGGATCTTTGGGGGGAGAGGATTCCCAAGGATGTTGAGTCATTTTTTAAGGAGAATTTGGAGTGATAAAGTTGCTAGATGTAGAGGAAGAAGAAGTAACGAATTTAAGAATATAAGTGATGCAGGCAACCTTTAGAAGTAGAAGAACCAGGGCCGGGCAGTGGCACTGGAGCTAAGGTGCCTGCGCTAACCTAGGATGGACCGCGGTTCGATCCCCGGTTCCCCATATGGTCCCCCGTGCCTGCCAGGAGCGACTTCTGAGCGAATAGCCAGGTGTAACCCCTGAGCGTCAACGGGTGTGGCCCAAAACCAAAAAAAAAAAAAAAAAAGAAGTAGAACCAATTCCTTTAGGAGGAAATGCAGTCATTACTGATGTTAGTCCAGGCAGGGAGCCCTGCTTCAGACATACATGCAGACATATAAGATAATAAAATTGTGCTGTGATAAAATACTAAAATATGTAGCCATTTGTTACAATTACACTAGGGAATCATATATACAATGCTTTTGTTCAAATAGGTATCTACAAATTATGTGGATTGTAGGTGTCTTTTCTGAAAACAGAAACAAAAAAGCCAGGATTGATCTCTAACTACAGGAAACTGATTGCCGTGACAACAGTGATTGAGAAAAATTTTTACTATGACCACAAAGAAAGACTTTTGATTAGATAACTTACTATGTTCAAAGCATATAGATGGATTTTTATTAATAACTTTGTTTCGATCAAAGTGAATTATATATAGATGGTTTTATGACAGGATTCTTCATGAGTAAGGTCTCCCTGTTTTAATGCCAAAGGTTTTTCTTCTCTGCTTCCCCCCATGTTTTGCTGTGCCTATGCAAAAACAAAAGCAAAAAAAAAATTAAAAACCTGACACACACATCCTTATTTTCCTTTAATTTATATTGATCTTTTGCATCAATTAAGCAGGGAATCACATCTTTTTCATAGAATCTTGGAACACTGATTACTTTGTTTTACCACATATTTTCACATTTTTTTTCTATAAAACTAAGAAGAAAGAAATAAAGAAAGGATGCGGGCCAGGGACCAACTGGTCTCAGATGCGTTGGTGGGGAAAAAAATTAGGGACAGAATTAAATATCCAAGCCAAAGTCAATGTCAGTAGAATCAAGGAGCCTAAACTTTAACAATTGGAACTTAAATGGTTCTGTTATACTGGCAGGAGAGGGGGCAAAGGGTAGTAGTAAAAGATGCACTCTGGGTTGATTGGTGGAGGAAAGTTGACACGGGTGGTATAACTGAAATTCAAGTATGAAGGACTCTTTAGATCACAATTGTTTCAATAAAATGAAATTTAAAAAAAACCTATGACTATATGAGCAATTAAGGCCTCACTAATAGAAATTTTTAAGGAAATAACTTCAACTTTTTTTTAATTGAATACATTTATTTATCTATTATTTAGGTTGAGAAATGCATTCACATACAAGAGATTTTTGCTTGTTTTCCCCCGTGCCAGATTTTTCGATCACTGAATATTGAATTAAATCACTCTCTCCCTTTATTTCTCTCAGGACCTGTGCCACAATATTGTCTCTTACAAGGAATTTCTTGTTCTTTCTTCTAAAATTAATTCTAAAATTAATTCCTAATTACATCTACTATTTCTCAAAAATTCTTTTTATGTCCTCCTCATTTTTCTGCCTTTACTTCCCATATTTGTTTTCTCTTTTAAAATTAACCATGTGATATATAATGACCTTGTATTTTTATTCATATTTTTGTTTTTGAGTGTAAACCACTTTCTAAAGTCCTGAGGGCTTACTTGGGATTCTGTGCTCAGGAATAACACCTGGTGGGAGTTGGAATCATATAGGAACTTTGTGTATCATATGGTCCCTTGGGAATCAAATTGAATTAGACCTGGTTCAGTCCCAAGCAAGGCAAGCACCCTATCCACAGTACTCTGGCCCCCCATAACAATCTTTGGATTAATGAGACATCATATATGCAACAACAACAGCCTATCTATAATTTAGACTAGTAGTAGGCTGTACATTGGTTTGTGCACTATATTTGATGTCATAGCAAATTCGAAAAAAGCATAATGGATATGACATTTTTTAGAATGCATTCCTATGTTTAAATAATGCATGATTATTTAGAGTAATACTGCAACATTTTGTGATTACTGAAACAAAAATTTTCCTCATTGACAAAAATGCACAGATGCAAATTCCCATATTAGTTCATTTTACATAAGGGAAATGCTAAATTGGGGGAGATTTTTATGCTCAGTAACTAGCAGCTTTATTTTTGGTCTCCAAGGTATTCCTAGCCAGTCTTCAGAAGATCTGCTGCCAGCTCACTGCAGCTACTAGACTCTGCTCTGGGAATTGTGAGATAATGCTATTAAACTCTAATTAAAGTGCCCTTCACAAAATGGATGAGTGGCTCATCAGAATTCCTATAAAGAAGTGGAAAAATTCATGATATAAAATCACAGAGCAACAAGAAGACATCAAAGCTGGTGCCTCCCCTAATCCTGTAACAAGATTTTTATTGTCTGAATAAAAACAAAAAGCAAGGATGATCTAATCAAACTGGATAGGAAGTTAAGTCTACAATGTTGGTCTTGTCAAGGTATCTATTTGAAATGTGAATTTACACCCAGTAGCAATGAATGTGACTTTCACCTCAAGGGTAGCTTTGACTTGAAATGTCAGGTAAAAAAAAAAAGCCACCATTTTAACATGAGAAAATAAAAGTAATAGATATTTGTGAATTATTAAATTTTGTACTAATTAAAACTTCATAATATTTTAATAACCAATGGCAAGTTAGATATATTTTTTCTACCAATTGGGTATTTGAGTAAAGTCACATTGTATAAATTTCAGGTGTGCATTGGTATAAATAGATATCTGACATCTGACATAAGTAGACTAATTCTTGTTTAGTTTTTTCTTTTTCCTTTGGGCCATACCAGGCAATACTCAGGGATTTTTCCAGCCTCTGCACTCAAAATCACTCCTGTAGGGTTTCGGTGACCTTATGGAATGCTAGGGATCAAACCCAAATCAGCCACATGCAAAGCATATGACTTACAAGCTATACTTAAATTTCCTAAATTGATTAATTCTATCTTTCACACATAATTGACACCTTTAGTCCAATGACTCACCCACCCCCTTTATACTTGCTTCTAACAACTATTAATTTGGTCTTATAATATAAAAGTTTATTTTTATTGTATTTATTCATCATTTCTTTATCCTATCATTTTGTTTCTTTATATGCCACCTTAGTGAAATCACGCAAGGTTGTCTTTCTGTGACTTATTTCATTAAACATAAAATCATCAAAGTTTTATTCATGTTATTGCAAATAGCAGAATTTTATTATTTTTGTTTGGGGTCACAACTGATGGTACTTGGGGCCTATTTCAATCTCTGCACTCAGGGATTTTTCTTAGTGAGGCTCAAGAACAATATGAACCAGGTTAGCAGCATTCAAGAAGAGCTACCCACTTGCTTACTGTCCATCTCAGTATTTAATCCTTTTAAAGTTCTAAAGTATTCTATTCTATATATAAATACATATGTATATATATTCCAACTATTCTTTATTCATTTTTCTGACAATAGAAATACAGATTGATTCTAATAATTTGTTGTATATAATGCTGAAAAAAAAAAACTAAACAAAAATGGATTGATATGTGCTCTTCAAGTTATCCCAGGATTGGGAAAACAAGATACTATATCATTCTTCTTCTTTATTTTTTAATTCAGTAATTTGTCTAGTTTATTAATCAACTTTTTAAATCATAAATATCATCTACCAGTATGATTGAACCGAAATAATGTGAATAATATAGATGTGTGTCAGAAAAACAATATGGTAACAAGTCTAGTAACTTTTTGTCAATCGTTAGTATTATGTAATCGATAAGCATTGCTACCATATTTTCCGGCATATAAGATGACTTTTGAAACAAAAAAAGTCAACCGAAGAATTGGGGGGTTGTCTTATACGCCGAGTATATCCCCGAAAAAGTTTCAATATGCCTAAACAAAAATTGTCTGAATATTGCCACAAAACGAATTTTCCAACTCGATCCTGCACCAATCATTGCAAGGTTGCTCGGACTGCCTTTCTAACTTGGCCAATCCAAGCAGGGTTTTGATGCATGCCAATTAGACAATGTGCTGGACCCGAATCTACACTGTCAAAAGCCTGCTCAGATGGGCCAGAGTCAGAGAGGAAGACTATTCCAGTAGAACCTTTGGACCTTTGCTTGTTGTGATTGGCTCACTGTGGTACATACAGTTGCAGCACAGGAACGTTCTGTCTGATACAGCGAATATAGGCCTACACCTATGTTTTAACTGCAAAATTAAGGGGTCCTCTTATACACCCAGTCGTCTTATACGCCGGAAAATATGGTACATATTTTAAGAAATAACATCAAAATAATCACACAGTATAATTTTAATTCTGCCATTGAAAGGTGTAAGGCTCTATTCTCTGTAATCCAACTCTGGGAGAACAGGTATGGAGTAGAGTTGCTGCATAATAAATGAAGCCAAGCAAAAGAAAAAAAGGAGAGGGAGGTGGCTTTCAATCTCATGGTCTCCAGCCTGCCAAACTCACCTTTTTAATCCCCAGCTCAATTCACAACCAAGCAGGGGAAGGATAGAAACTGAAGACAAAGTACCTATCTCAAGCTAATCTAGTAGATGTTGACCTTTTACATGTAAAAAAGGAGTGAATGAAGGGGAAGCAGGAAGCTGGGAGAAAGTCTTTGTTTCAGATAAAATAAGGTGTACTAGAACAGAAAAGGAAAGGTGTTTTAATGTTTTTGTTTATAAGATTTTAGGCTTTTATTTAATATTAAACCATATAAAAATTTCTCATGTTCCTAAAAAGTACAGTGATTCACACACATGGTACACATTGTAACTGACTTAAATACAATGCTTATGGAATAAGTGTTTATAACTAATGCTGGAGCAGATGCTCTCATTAGAATTAAAGAAAAATGTGTTATATTTATAAACACTTAAAAGTTATTTACTGTATGTCATAGACAAGTTATTGCATCAAAATCAAAGTGGAAAGCACTAAAAAAACATATAAAATGCAACTAATGTGATCAATGTCTCCAAAACTAAAAGGAATACATTTTAAAATGTAGTATTTTCCATATATGGGAATTTATTACAGAAATCTTTTCTATGCTACTGATTTTGTTATGAAAATTATCTAATAACAAGTATTTAAGGGAACTGTGAAACAATAGATATGTTCATTTCTTTTTTGGCAATAAAGGCCAGTATTCCATAATTGCTAACCTCAATAAAGAGACATGACTGTAAGTAGACAGCAGATATAAAAATATACCCACTTGATCTGTTCCTATAATGTGAAGTGGCTTTCATAATAAATAAAGTGAACTTCTCTCAAGATAAAATTGTACAAGAAAGATATAATTCTGAAATCACTATTTGAGAATATTTACATTGTTTTGACTTAAAATATAAAATTTATATTATAAACATTTATAAATATAAATATTTATTTTACACATGTTTATAAATAATTATAAAAACCAACTATAAATTATTCTAATTTATACCTTAAAACATAGATTACACAATTATATAACTCTGCTCATTCTAAAAATTAGCTACTACATTCCATGACTCATTTTTTTAAATGCCACTGACAGGCATTATCATTGTATATATACCATAATATTAGAGTAAGGCATTTTTATATATGTGTGATACCTACTACATTATATGTTCACTGATAGCAACAACCGAATGAGTCCTCTTCCAAACAAAAGAGTAAGATTTCCCAAAGATACTCAAGTTTCTGGTAATAGTATTTAAAAATAAATAGGAAATTGTCATTAATATAGTGGTCACTCATAATACCAGTAAAACTAATAATGGAAATTATCATAATATCAATGGCTAATGCCTAAATTATTTTATGCTTTTTGGGCACAAAGTTTTAGTCAGAGCATTTTGTATATATTTATTATAAAATTTATTACAAATATATTTAAGGAACTATTATTTACAGATAGTGGTAAAAGAAGTTCCCCCAAATCATAATTAGTTATCTGAACTATAATTTTGGTGATCTGTTCACAGACCACATTTTGGAAAATAAGAAAAAAAGCAAAGTTTGGCATTAGTTTATAAAGGAGAATTGTAACCTTACAGAATATACAGAATCAATTATTAAACTTGTAAAATGATAATTATTAAGGATATTTGATAGAATATAATTTAGTCTACTTTAAACATATGGTAATTTATGTCCTGTGAACTCCTTAGATTCTGTCTTCTCACTCTATTGTTCCAATGACATTGTATTGGCACATAGGACTAATTGCATGCTGGTTGTATACTATTGCACAATATAAAAATGAATGTGAGGTGTGGGTCATGAAGGTCGCAAAGTTGTTATCTCATTGTATATATGCAATAAGTCTACCCCATGTTAAAACCTAGAGAACTTCAGCTATATCAAAAATTTCCCTTCCCTTCTCTCAGTTGACACAACACAATCACATTATTTCACTCAGTTCACACTGTTCATCATATGGGAAGTGGTGCATAACTAACTGGAAAGGAATCCAGAACAGTACAGCCAGAATTTGAGTAGGTCAATAATCATGTCACATGAGGAACAGCTGAAGGGACTGGGAACATATGCTCTGGAGTCAGGAGGATTCAAGGATATGGAAACACAATTAAAACATATGCAAAACTGTGACAACTAGAAAAGGGATTAAAGTGGAGTAATTTAGCTCTAGAAAGCAATATGGCAGTGTAAGAAACACATTTTAGCATTCAAATATTTCTAATATTTCAAGATGTTTTATAATAAAAAAATCAACTTGTGAGATTAAAGTGACCAACTGTCACACACCCCAGAATGGGGAAGGTAGAAATTTGCTGTCCTCTGGATTATAGACTCATATGATTAAGTAGTATCATGTGGGACAGCAAGAGGATATACTATTTAGAAGATGACGCTATTAGTCATTAGTTTCATATAATTAATACTTAAAATGAAGTTTTATTAATACTTATAACTTCATTATAAATACTTTTATGCTGTTTCTCAACCATGAAATAATGATATGTTATTCAAAATATTGTTAAGATTAAAAAGAGTTATTACCCATAAAGTACTAAGAATTATGTCTGACATAGAGTGAACACATTATTTTAATATAATTCAATTATTATTGCATATAATTTATGGACTCCTCCTATGAGCTACAAAAAAGAATTTCTTTTGGCCTCACCATATCCCAGGTACTTATTAAGATCTCTAATTAATAGATGAGAAAGATGAGATTATATTCAGTACACTATGCTGCTTGCTATGATTCCTTTCTTCATCCTTTTAGAATAAGACTCTTAACAGTTTATGATAAAGGAGGTCTATATGCCTCCTTCTTGTGGGCAAGGAGCCAAAAATTGAGCAAACAGAACATTCCTTTAATCCTGTGGCTATTTTTACTTCCTCACTCTTCATAAGAAAAAAGGTGTGTGCAATGTCCTTTGCCAAAGAGAATGGAGAAGGCAAAGGCAGAGACTCTTATTGTTGCCAAGTGTCAGGTGTAGGTGGGTCAAGAGGAGAGAGATTCATTCATATGAAGGTGCTGAAACAGACCTCCACAAAGTCAATGAGTCTATTGCTAAAATTGAAATGAGTGACAGAGTTCAATATAATTGGGGAAAATGCCAGACTCTGGTTTCCTAAATGCAACTCCACCAATTAGAAGAGTAATTTAGCTTCAAGTTCAGTCTTTTCATTTCTACATGGGAGGTGAGAAAGCTCACCCTTTTCAAGAGTAAAGGCAATGGAAAACTTACCATGTAATTAAGCACCTGTTGCAATGTCTGTAAGACCTCTCAGTATAAGCAATGCACTTTTTTGTTGTTACTATTCTTTATGGCTTTGATCGTAACTTTCCTGCTCATTCTCCAATACTGAAGAGCACAGAAACTCCTCATCTGAGTTTTTGATTGATAATATTGTACCACAGCAAACAATATTAAAATTTCTAAGAATTTCTCAATTTCCAGAAAATAAAGAAGTTGAATATGTAATATTGTTGAATATTAAAATATCAAAATAAACAAAGTTGCATATAAAATATAATAAATATAATATAATAAGATAATATAATAAATTATAAGCTACAAACTTATACTGTCAAAAACTTGTCTGACATTTTTTTCCTTCACAGCTATCAAGATATGCACTCATAGTTACATATAAATATATTGATTTTTTTTAACACCTGATAAATGAAAGGTATTTGGTAAAAAGAATTGTCTATATCTTAATGTTTTTTGGAAGTAGAAATAATACCCCTAAATCATAGAAATATATTTACAATGGCTATATTTAAAAATATTTTACAAAAAGGAACTCTTATACATTGCTGATGGAATTATTGCCTGGTCCAACCCCTGTGGAAAAAAGTATGGAGTGTTCTCAGTATACTAAGAATCAAACTCTCATATGATCCAGCAATCCTGCTTTGTAGGTATCTATCCCCTGACAGAAAAACAATGATCCAATAAGTTGTATGTACACTGCACACAGTATAATAGCTAAGATTCAAATCAACCTAGATGTCCAACAGATAAGCGGATCACACATACAAACATATATACATACAGTGGAATACTACATAACTGTAAGGAATGATGCAATCATACATGAAGAAATGTACCAGTTAAATGGGGGTTATCAAGAACACTCTAGGCCCAAGAGTATAGTGAGGAGAAGGAAAGAAATTGAATGGAGGAGGAGAAACACAGACATAAAAGGATGGGGAATTGCGCCAAGAGGTCTCAGGTTCATTGGTGGTGTTAATAAAGGACAGAACTGAATATCCAAACCAGAGTCAACAACGATGAAATCATGAGACTCAAACTTTAACAATCAAAACTGAAAATGAGCTTGTTATGCTGGCAGGCTGGGGGTGGTGGGGTGAGAGTGACGCTGGGAAAATTGGTGGCAGGAGGTTGATACCAGTGGTGGAATTGGTCCTGCAACCCAACTATGAGGAACTTTTTAAATCACAATGGTTTAAATAAAATTTTCTGAAAAATGAAAATTAAGATTTTCATATATTTGGGGAGAGGGGTTGGGCCACACTCGGCGCAATTAGGGGTTACTCCTTGTTCTGTGTTCAGAAATCGCTCCTGGTAGGCTTGGGGGACCATATCAGATACTGGGATATGGGGGTTGATTCTGGGTCCGTTCTGGGTTGGCAGTGTGCAAGCCAAATGCCCTTCGGCTGTGCTATCACTCCAGGTCCCCATTCATAATGTTCGAAAAGCAAATACCATTCTTCGGTATTAAAACTATTTTAATCTTAGAGACCTACCACTTCACTGCTATTTGCTCAGATCAGCATTCAGTTAGCTGGATTTTATTGCTGATTACCCACTCTGAGTGCTATATAACATCATTCAAGGCAGATGTTTCCATTACACACACTGCTGTCTTGAAGTGGAAACTAAGATGCCAGCAGGTGAAGTCTATATAGTGGTTCATGGGATTATAAATGTTCAAAAAATCTGAAGGAGCATGGAGTGATTCATTGATGTGTTCAAGGAAAGAGTTTCTTAGAAATCATGAATTTAAAGGAAAATGATACTGGATAAATCAGTTTTCAAGAAAAAAAAGAATTATCTTTTTTTATGATAAACTCATTGGTTTACAAGACTGTATATATATAATGGTGACATATGTATTTATTTAGACATAGAATTTCACAAAGCTTCAAAATATATGTCATTACACCACCCTAATCACCAAAGTACAAACATTCTCCCAACATAGTCCACTAGTCACCTCTCTTCCTCATCCTTTTATGGTTGCTTTAGTTCTGCAGTCTGAGGTTTTGTTTTAGCCTGATATTTTTCTGTTTTCTTAATTTTGTTTCTTTATATACAACATGTAAGTGGCATAAATCGGTATTTGTCTTTGTTCTTCTTTGTTCTTTGTATTTCCCTTATCATAATCTAGTTATATCCATGTGCTATAAAAGGCATGCTTGCATTTTGGTCTTAGATCTGAATAGTATTCAGTGTCTGGGCACTTTATCACCTTTATATATAGGTACCTATAAATACATATAATTATTGACAAATATTTGGAGATGTAATTCAACAAAAAATTTTAAATAGACATTAACATAATGTCCAGCATAAAAGCTAGAGACTCATTCAAAACCACTCAGCTCATAAACCTCAGCGCTAAGATAGCTTTTTGATATCAAATTCTATGATTTTCTTGTCAATTTATCTTTGAGCAATTATGAGGACAATACTTCAGTATACATTATGAAAAATCAGCATAGACTTCTTAAATAGGTCAAAAATACCTTAAAATTCTAATCACATTTAAAATAGACAATGATCACAACATTGATAAAAGAAAGGTAAATTTTTTGTTTGAATTTGGACTTTGAAATGTAACATACTGTCAGTAAAATTACAGACTAAAATTTTAATTTGGCATTTTACATTGAGCTAGTATATTTTTATTTGCTCACAAGACTAAGCATATTGTTTCAACTTATGGATCAATGGATACAATCAAGTAAAAAATTATTTGTTGTACTTCTCAGTTTCACATTTTTAAGCACACAAAAATGACATTAACAGAATAAAGACATTATCAAAGATATATTGATAAATATTACTTCAAAAGGCAATTGAATGTATAAACTGGAACAAGTATAAAGAAGATCATAGATATATGTCAAGATATAGAAGATCATTATTTTATTAATTTTAATTCATTTTATCTCATAAATATGTATAATAGTATTTTTTGCCTTATCTCTGCATTTATTTATTTTTTATAAATTTACCTTTTATTTTCTTTTCAGTTTTTTTAGTATAGTATTTCAAAGGTATATCTTGTTCTTTACAGTAAGTTCTCTGAAAACATTATGACATAATTACAGGATACACACAAAATTAAATATTTCAGCATGATGCAACTATTCAGTACTGCATACAGTGCATTACTTATAAGACACCACAAGGACACAATTCTTTTTTTTTTACTTTGTCCCTCAAGACCTCAGATTGTAATACAATTTTCTTAGCAGCACATCAAGCATTCTAAAGCCATAAAACTTATGTAACTCCTTAAACATTGAAGGCATAATACTTTTTATACATTTCCATGCATATGCATATTAGTGTAAGTTAGCCTCAAAAGTGGGTGCTTCTTTTTAAGGATAAGAGTCAAAGGAGTGGGGCTGGGCGGTGGCGCTGGAGGTAAGGTGCCTGCCTTTCCTGCGCTAGCGTAGGACGGACTGCGGTTCGATCCCCCGGTTTCCCATATGGTCCCCAAGCCAGGAGCGACTTCTGAGCGCATAGCCAGGAGTAACCCCTGAGCGTCACCTGGTGTGACCAAAAAAAAAAACGAAAAAAAAATAGTCAAAGGAGCACAGTAAAAACGGCGTTAAAGTGGCAATAATTGTTTGCATTGGTCCACCAAAATATGGGGATCATGGAAAGGAAAGGAAAATCTTTGGTCTAAATACAAGGGGACCTAACCCCTGATGTTTCCTGGCATAAGACCAGCTCTAGACTCCAGGCACACTAGATTGCCCTATTCCAGTCATTGTCTGTAGTGCCAACACACTTTTATTTTCCACGATGTCTCTGTTGTTGGTATCATGTTTCTGTATTAAAGATCCTGGAATCTGCATATCCTACATTGCAGTTAGGATGGTGCAGACTGTCCTCTCCTTTCACCTTACAATTAAAGGGCAATGCAGAAAGCCCTGCCCAGCATGCAGGTCGTTGATGTTCTTAAGTCTTCTCAGTGTTAAGGGAAGTCTCTTGTGAGTAGATCAATGTCAGAGCAGCGGTAGGGTCTTTCCTGGTAGAAGATTGCTTCCAGGTGTTGTTGTAAAAAACCTTGGGTGTTTCCTAGATAGCTTTCCTGATTCCAGGGTGAATGGAGAATGGAGAGGCCTGTGCAGGTCATTATGCCAATGTTCAGGGTGTAAGGTCCCATTGCACTACAAGATTTGGGAGTTGCAATCTCTAATAGATAAGAATTTGAGTGTAGGTATTTCCCATTTTAATGTGCCTATGCAAACAAGGAACAATGCCACATGGCTTTATAGGCCCATATGGGGGATGCAGGAACATGTATAAAACTCCCCATGAAGTGCTTAAGCATAAGAATTAAACTGAGGGACTCTTCCACCTAATATTTCTTATTGAAAACTTCATAAAGAGTAGAAAAGATAAAAAGTGGGAAAATCTTCACTGTTTACAAGCATATTTAGTAAGAATTAGCTCTAAAAGAAAATAGATATAAAATATTCAAAGCCATACGTGTACATTTTATGTATTTTGATATAGTTGGGGTTTGTTAAATCCAGTGAAACATGGTGGTGAGTGATTGGGAATGTGGATAACAGAAGTTAAAAAGAGTAAATGGGGGTTACTGAAGGTTGGGGGTGATAGAGTTGAAAATTGAATATGTTTTGAATATGTAGACTAGTAAGATATTGCCAGAGACTGCCTTAGAAAAAATGAGCAGCTCACAATACCCCCAAATTTGGACCCATCTGAAGGCCGGGGGGCAGGAGAGGGTGCAGCTGGGGGCCTACCAAGGTTCCCAACCTGCCCTAGCAAGAGAGAAAGCCTTCGACATTGGGGCCACCCCAGGCCCCATGCTGGGTAGAGCCAGGCTCAGGATCAAACTACTATTCGGTGGAGAACCAACGGCCAGGATCTACCCGCCCTCCTCCCTGAGCCCTCACACCCTGCACAGGGGCAATGGCGGTGAAATTTTGGGATCCCCTCCCAGAGGGGCCACCCGACACCCACCTTTTCTGGCCGCCTGGGTCGCCACCCCAGGAGGCCATGAAGGCCGGGGGACAGGAGAGGGTGCAGCTGGGGGCCTACCAAGGTTCCCAGCATCTGTATAATAGTAATTTTTATGATATTTGTTGAATGATGCATTGATGAATCTGGTGTACAAATGCTAAACAGTGATACATATAGATGGACTGAAGCAGAAATATTTGGATGGAAGATCCCTGAGAGTGTTGTGAAAGAGATCCTTTGAATATGGAGCTGGACAAGGAGTTGATTTATTAGTATTGGAAGGGTACATGGGAAAAAGGAAGTGAGAGGTTGTGAGAGAATGACCTTCCTTTAATGGTGAGTGGGAGAATGTTTTGCAGCGTGCATGCTAGCATTGCTGTGTAATGTAGCTCTGAATAATCTTGATCTATGCCAGCCAATATGGTAGCCACTGCTCACATGTAATTACTGAGCGTATGAACTAAAGAAAGTTTAAATTGAAACATAATATCTGCCAGTAAAAATGCAAAATAAAATTTAAATTTGGCATTTTACATTGAGCTGGTATATTTCTATACCATTTAGTATATATTTAAGTTTTACTTGTACATGTTTGCCTTTTGAATTGATGACTAGAAAATTTGAAAGCAATACATGATTGAAGCTATCTACCCATAGAGAAAATTTTCAGTAGGAAATATCTAACCAACCATAGTGGTTGGTTTTAGACTCATTGAGGGTCAAAGGATGTTTGGCAGTACTGCTCTTGATTTTTAGAAAATCAATCCTGGGGGAAATGAGTATTTTTATTGATAGGAGAAAAAGTATTTTACATCTAATGAGATAAATACGTGCTTTTCTTCTGTGGTTTTCTTCAGAATACAGATTCCTGAAAGTTAGACAGTGTGAAGGCCTCAAGTTTTTTTCCTTCTATGTTATCCTGTCACTTGAAAAGAAATTTAATTGAATACTGATTGTGCTTTCTTTTTTGAAAAATAATTGGATTTTGGGCTCTTCTTGGAGATGTTCTATTGTCAATCATAGCTCTGTGCTGAGGAATTATTCCTGTTGGTATTTGGAGGACTGTATAGAGTGTTTGCTGGAGCTTCCCCAGGTGGGATACATGCAGAAAAAAGCACCTTAACAACTGTTTTATACTTGCTCTTAGTAAATATTTTTCTTAACTTCATTGCCTTGGGAATATTGTTCAAACTTGGGTCAGGCTTTTAAAGGAAGCATAGCTTTACTCCTAGAAATAGATATGCTACTAAGTACTGGGATTTTAAAGTTGCTGGTAGGTTGGCATAGACAATTATGCCAACATCATTATTTTCTAAGTTATTATAATAACATCATTATTTTCTAAATCCCTGACATTCAACCACTATATATGGAGCACAGTAGGTAAGAAATAAATCAGCAAGCTAAGATGAAAGTAATACTCAAAGTGATAAGTTGTATCAACTACCTCTCACTATTGAGAGTTAATTATTTGAGGATCTAGTCTTTGGAAACATATACTAAAATGAAAATTGGCTCATTTAAACCACTGAGTGGGAGAAACTATTCACCCAGTACTCATCAGATAAGGGGCTAATATCTAAAATATACAAGGCACTGATAGAAATTTACAAGAAAAAAATCTAATCCCATCAAAAAATGGGGAGAAGAAATGGACAATTTGACAAAAAGAAATACAAATGGCCAAAGGGCACATGAAAAAAAATGCTCTACATCACTAATCATCAGGGAGATGCAAATCAAAACAACTATGAGGTACCACCTCACACCACAGAGATTGGCACACATCACAAAGAATGAGAACAAACAGTGCTGGTGGGAATGTGGAGAGAAAGGAACTCTTATCCACTGCTGGTGGGAATACCTCCTGGTCCTACCTTTTGGAAAGCGATATGGAGATTCCTCCAAAAACTGGAAATTGAGCTCCCATATGATCCCGCTATACCACTCCTAGGAATATACCTTAGGAACACAAAAATACAATACGAAAATCCCTTCCTTACACCTATATTCATTGCAAGCACTATTTACCATAGCAAGACTCTGGAAACAACCAAGATGCCCCCCAACAGAGGAATGGCTAAAAAACAGTGTACATATATACAATGGAATATTATGGAATTGTCAGGAGAGAAGAAGTCATGAAATTGTCCTATGCAAGGATGTACATGGAATCTATTATGCTGAGGAAAATAAGTCAGAGAGAGAAAGAAAGATGCAGAGTGGTCTGACTCACCTATAGGTTTTAAGAAAAATGAAAGACACTCTTGCAATAATTTTCAGAGATAAAAGAGGAGGGCTGGAAGTTGCAGCTCACGACATGAAGCTCATGATGAGTTTAGTTAGAGAAATAACTACATTGAGAACTATTCTAACAAAGAGAATATATGAGGGAAATAGCCTATCTAGAGTACAGGCCGGGGGGAAGGAGGGAGGAGGGATATTTGTACATTAGTGATGGAAATTTTACACTCGTGATGGGGGGTGTTCTCTACATGACTGAAACCCAACCACAATCATGTTTGTAATCAAGGTGTTTAAATAAAATATTATTAAAAAAAGAAAATTGGCTCATTCACTACAAATAATGGAGAAAATAAGTCTAATCAAACAATTAGAGCTACCATCAATGGAGGCAATCTCATGATTATAAGTCTAGTGACTATATGTATTGTCACATTATATCTGCAGCAAAGAATTAACAATAATTTATGCAACATTAAATTGTATTTTATAGATGAAAGTTCTGTAGTTTCTTAGTATAGTATCTTTAGTATAAAGAAGTCCTAGAATTAACTGAAATTTACTGAGATAGCAAGCATGCAACTGTAATTTGAATTCAGACAGTCTGACTCCAGAGTCCATTTTCCCCAACCATTATATTAATTGTATTTCAATTATGTACTATCCATAAATTGAAATATGACACATAGTGTCTCTTTTATGAAGGTTTTGCTCTTTGCATGAGTGTGTGTATATGTAACAGTTCACATGTGTGCTATCATTAGGACAGAAGACAGGACTTTTCTTCTTGGTTCATTCCAGTAAGATATAAAAATTTGATTGTGTTTAGTAGTTTAACTTCTTAATAAATATGTTTGTATTAATTTTTAAGTGGGCTACTTTCAGCATATTTGTACATGTATTTTCCCTCAAATTATTATATTCTATAACCAGAGGTATTTCTTTTTGTTTTGTTTTGTTTTGGGGCCACACCCGGTGATGCTCAGAGGTTACTCCTGGCTATTCGCTCAGAAATCGCTCCTGGCAGGCACTGGGGACCATATGGGGAACCAGGGGATCGAACCGCCGTCCGTCCTAGGTTAGCGCAGGCACCTTACCTCCAGCGCCACTGCCCGACCCCACCAGAGGCATTTCTAAGTAAAACTACTGTGCATGCTCCTACTATCATTGATGCTACTACTATCCACACGTGTCATCATGCACATATAAATGCATATATACTTTCTCAGTACTCTAAGCCTTTACCTTTACTACACTATTTAGAAAATTGTCAATTCGACTCAAGTATTGATAAAATAGAGATTTTGGGTTCTGCCTATATTTTAAATTTCAGTCCTATATACTTAATTTGAAGGTTGTGAAAACTTGAATATCCATTGAAAGTAGTCAAGCAGATTATAACTTCATAAGGTAGCACTTTGTAAAAGAGTTAAGTAATACTTATGAAGAGATCATTCATAATCATTGGAAGGCATGAATCTAAAAATTTAGTAGGACACAGCTAAATTTATATGAGTAACCATCCTTTATATTACTAAGTTTAGAAAAATACATGTCAATATAGGCAGTATATTTATTTCGATAGCAAATCTAGAGGTTTCTTCTCTTTATATTTCAGTTTTTGAATATAATCACATTCACTTTATATACACATAAACATATGTATATAATTTTAATAAATATTTTAATAATTATTAAAATGTAACTGAGGCTATAAAAATGGTATTAACTGAATGGATCTTTCTGAAGAGGTAGTGTTTGAATTTAAGTTATATGGAGAAAAAGGTCCCACTCATCAAAAGAGTTTTCCAGATAGAACAGCTACCAAAAGATCTTCTTAAATTAAAAAATATGTTTTTAACTGTATATGGTGACTGACCAATGATGAATTGATTGATCCATAGAGACAAGATTGAGGGATTTGCATAAAAGAAGGGTAAGGTGAGGTCAGGAAATGTGTCAGGAGAATAGTATAGGCTGAGGGAGACTACTGAAAGTCAAAACCTTTAGACTTCTAAAACATGAATTATTAAAGTTGTCAGAAGTTAATTTTACTTTTTTCAAGAGAAGTATAAGGGTCATGATTTAGGAGTATATCCTTTCTGATATCAATTCCGTGGCATGCTCTAACACTAATCCTATGGACAGTAGTGATCACCAAGAAAAAATATAATAAATACAAATATATTTAAAATAAGTTACACATGCATACTCACACTCAATGTGGTTGACATTAACATAAAAACTTTACACATGACATTTTCTAAAGACTTTGATCATAGGGGTATCCAGGGTTTCTCTGTAAAAACAAGGTCATTGGTTGAAATTAATTCTAGTTTAAAAATCACAATATTAAAAAAAGTAAACCTCAAAGAAGTAATAATTTGTTTTTGTTTTTTGGGACCACACCCGCACTGCTCAGGGATTTCGCCCAGCTCTGCACTTAGAAATTGTTCCTGGCTCGGGGGACCATATGGAATGCCAGGGACCCAACTCCATTTGTCCTGGGTCAGCTGCATGCAAGGCAAATGTTCTACTGCTGTGCTATCACTCCAGCCCCAAAGTGAAAAATCTGTACTTTACCCTAATCAGAATTTTATCCTAAAAGGTATTTTAGCTCAAAGTGGAAGCCTGGGAGATCAGAACTGAGCAAGGGAGTCAGTGTTGGTCCTTATATAAAGTGCACAGTAGAACTGATGTCCAATACCTGAGAGAGAATATTAGGATAAAAGAAAACTGAATCCAAGTGTGAGATCTACTAGAGAAAGAAAAGATGGGGAAGAGGATTTAAAAACAGGATCAAAATCATTGAGCAAAGGATTCAGATGGTTTGAAAATGAAATCAAGAGAACTGAAACAGTGTTCAGGTATTGGGAACTTTTATACTAGGTACATGGAAATACCCATAGGAGCATACTGTGAAACTCACTCAGAGAACAGGGCAATTATTTCTGTATTAGAAGTAAATTTATATTTGTTCATAGAAAGAGGAACAAATAAAAGTCCAGGTTATTGTCTCTATTTTCATGACTTCACTCTCTTCAGTTTGCCTTTTGTAGAAGACAGTGCTTAAATATTTATTAGTTTAAAGTAATGAGAAGATTTACAGTTTGTTACAATGTGTGTGGAATAGGAGTTTAACATGTTAGGCAAAATAAGTTAGAGGGAGAAGTACAAATATATACAGATGTTCTCTCTCATCTATGGAATATAGAAAGTCAAAACAAAAAAAAAAAGAGAGGGGGCCAGAGCAGAAGCAGAGAGTAGGGCAATTGCCTTGCACACAGCAGACCTGTGACTGACCTGGTTTCGATCCCTAGCATCCCATATGGTTCCTTGAGGCTGCCAGGAGCAATTTCTGAGTACTGCCAGGTGTGCCCTCACCCACAAAAAAACAAAACAAACAACTGAGAGAATAGACAGTAGCAGACAATAAGAAATTCTGGAAATTTGTAATACAAACCCAATTACCAGTGGGGATAGGAAGTGTGATGGAATGAAGACCAGATTGGAATATACACAGGGACTACAGTAAAGAGTTATGTGCACTTTGATGGTAGTGGGGGGAAGTCATTTTATATAATTATCATAAATCTTAACACTATTAAATTACTGATATTACAATAAATAAAAATAATGATTAAGAATAGTACTAAAGGAGAAAGACAAAGAGTGAATGTTTCACTCATATTTACTATACAAATTAAGTAGTAGAACAAAAGTCAAATATAAACAAACTCCAATTGTAGAACTGAGAATACCAAAGCTGGGCCATTGTATGTGGGGGTTGTGAGTGGAGTGTGTAAAACAATTTAAAATATCTATGTTAAAAATATATTGGCACTGTAAATATGAGTATGAAGAAATGTGAGATTAAGCCCATAATATATATACATATATATAGTCTTGCACATGTTCCATTGTTAAAAATAGATTAAATTTCAGTATTATTGAAAAACAATAGCAAAAGGTGACAGAGCCAGCACCCCCTTCAAGTCTTCAAGTAGGCAATTCAGATCTTCGCTATGCCTAAAGGTCTCAAGAAAAATACTATTTGAAAGCTATATTTTTGCTTATTAATTTTTGCATTTTATTTATTATATATAAAAATATATGAAAAGACTACATTTTAGGGGCACCATTTTGTACCTCTCCAAAAGCCATTACTCAGGAAAGGAAAAGCACATACAAATGCCCTTTATTAACTAGTTCAAACCAAGTCATTTGGAAGCTAACACAAAGCAAACCAGGATTCCTGGAGTGATGCTTCAGATGCAACATAAATACGGATAACCCATGTCTTGCAGGGAGGGGAGTATCATTTAAGTAATCATCAACTTGATCACCAGTGTAGGGGTTTTGGGGAGCTAGAACCTTCCTAAGAAGTCACAAGCAATGTGAGGCATACAAATAAAGACCACCATTTTCTCCACTCTCCCCTTACAATATATTGTTTTATCTGCAAGAGCCTTTCCTTTGCTCCATTTTCAGCATTTTTGAAGTGAATTCAAATTGCAGCAGCTGTTCACAACAATAAAGATCTACTAGTTGCCCAAGTGGGTGAGTGTCTTGGGGAAGTTCTCAGAGCAAGACTCAATTTGGTGGGGTTTTGCCTTATCTTTATAGTAGTTTAGGATTTAGAGAGAAACATTTAAAGAACTCTCTGACTTGGTTGCTGTTAAGAGATTAAAAATGGACAAGCAGGGTATCAAGCTTTTCAAATAGCAGATAATATCAGCTGACTCTGAAATTGCTTCACTTAAAAACCCATGATTATACTGGTGCCCTCTCTGCATAATATTCTCAAGAATAGTAAGTAAATTAAACAAACCAGCAGTTAATATTTTGAAAACTTCTTTCACTTGTGTATATTTCCTTTTGAAAAGGGCACAGGCCACACCTTGGGAGGCTTACTCCTGGTTTTGTACTCAGTGATCACTCTTGGTGCAGGAGATCAAATCTAAGTAGGTTGCATGCAAGTCAACTGCCATACTACTCTACTGTCTCTGCAAACTCGTGTTGCATTAAATTTCAGTATAGTAACAGCTTCAACATTTTCATGTTTATGTTATATTTAAATGACAAATAAGCTGTTGATGGTACTTCATCATAGTTCTCTTCCTTCTTAGAAATATAAATTGCTTGTCACAGTGGAGCAGGAGGTGTGCTGTAACTTTAGGAAAAAAATTGCCAGATGTCTTCTAGAAGCCGACCCGCCCTAAACTGTGTGCCTTAGTCATTAGAATATGTTCTAAATATTACTACAAAGCCCTCAGAATGATGGGCCTGAAGCCTCACTTATACTTAACTGTTGGCATCTTGCTTTGTGTCTGTGTCTTGTGCTCCTACTTCCATTGATTTTACGTAAAGGAAGCACCAATTAGATAACACTCGATTATTAAAAACCCAGGCACAAGCCAGCTGAGGCAGGGAACCCGCCTTCCTACCGCAAAAACAATGTCACAAATTATTGAGGTCCCTGGGTGTTTTTGCTATTAAGATTCCCCAGAATACCCCATAAAAGTGTTTTGGGCTGTCCTGTTCACTTTGTTTATATTGTTAAAGCAGAGAAAAAGGAAATCTATTTAGATCCTGAAAATGACAGCAACAAGGAGTGAAAGAGAAATGGAAATAAAAAAGAGAAATAAAGTGAAAATAAAAGAAGACAAGTGAGGAAAACAGGAAACAGGATGGGGAGATGAGCAAAAATGCTTAGAGTCAGGAAGCAGGACCACAAAATGCTCTAATCTCTGCAATGCAGCTGGCTGGCTGTATGGTCCGTACAAATTTTGTGCGTGAAGATATCACCTATTAAATAAGGTTTTAACATTGTTTTAAAACTATGCAATACAATTTTTTTATTTATTCTTCATGTGCCTAATGAATTCTTTCGAATTCTTTGTATCTCAAGATTTTCCTTTTAATACTTATTTGTCTATTATTTTATTAATAGTTTTTCCACATCAAAAATGCATTCTTATATATTGTATTATAACATTATGAATAAATAAATTTTTACTATATCTAATTATAAATGATAAGTACAATGTGAGTTTTATTATACAAGGAACCTAATGGAATTAAGAAGGCATACTCTGATAATAAATGCATATAGAGAAATGATCCATGAGATGTAGAAAGCTAACCAGTACCACAATTCACTGTTTTACATCTGAATGGAGATCAAGGAAGTCCTTGGGACAGTTGGAAGCCTGGCACTGGGGAGCGAATGGTACAGGTGTCTCAAGGCCTACGAGCCAGCAGCCCTGATGGCAAGAGACCATTATCTTAGAGCAACAGTAATCAGAGAAAGAAAATGCAACTTTCTTCCAACTTGTTTCTATCTTCAGGATCTTGAGAGGATTGCATAATTCATAAACAGTGCCCATGGAGAGAACACATTTTCGTATCCAGACTGACTTCTGATTCAAGTACTAATTTCCTCTCCAAATACCCTCACAGTTCAACCTCAAAAAGAAAGTATCACCAGATGTCTAGAGAATCCATGATAGACTGAAGGGGATTCAAAATAATCATTGCAAATAGATATATAAAATGTAAGGTTTCAATATTAATGTCCACTTAACCTACTTAGGAAAGTGGCATGAATCCAGATGCATTGCTCTATTTTCTTTCTGACTTGATTTTCATTTGTAATGATTTTGTAACCATTATTATCATTTGTATTACTACCTATTACAATTTCCTTTCCTAAATTATAAGCAATATGAGAGTAGGAAAGGTCTTTTGTTACCACTGCCTTGTAACTGAATATTTCTAACTTTTCTAAACTGCAATGTCCAAAACTTCTCATTAATTGTGAAAATAACTAAGCCAATAAGGATATATACGACATGGTATAGAAAATATAAGAAAAATTAAAAGCTTTACAAAATATTCTGTCAATGGGGTTTGGAGTAGTGGTGCAAGCAGTAAGGCATCTTGCCTTGCAAGTGCTTGCCTAGGACCGACTACAATTCGATTCCCCTAAGTCCCAGATGGACCCCCAAGCCAGAGTGATTTCTGAACACATAGTCAGGAGTAAACCATTGAACATCACTGGGTGTGATCCAAAAAAACAAAAGCAAACAAAAAAACACCCAAAATATTCTGTCATTGAAGATATATACTATATACATGTTTATTATTTATTATTTATAATTTGTATAGATTAATATGTATTATAACTATATATTATATACATATTATTGATTGTTTATATTATTTATTATATGTTATATATATTTATTACAGATATATATGTATCAGTGTATAGATACATACATATTACTAAGGTCTTCCAAAAATATATTATTAAATCTGATGTCAAAATCATTGCAACTGATATTTAAAACATGTGTAAAATCAAAAATCGAGGTTATAATTCTAAAGTAAAAATATAATTGTACTTCAAAACATATTTAACAGATTAAATCCTTAGCAAGGTTTGCAACATAGCATTTTTTAATATTCAGAAACTGGTGTCTTCTTGTATTTCATACTGAAAATATTCACTAAAGCAAAGTCATTTTGTTAATTATGAATTAAGGTGATAATTTAATTACTGATCAAATTCCAATTCCTTTTAAAACATATATTGTAACAAAGAGTTAATTATTCCTAGGGAGTAACTTTTTTTTTTTTTACCAATTAGAATGAGAGTTATTTGTTGCAATCATGAAAGAGGAAATGGGGCCTGGGTTAAGAGGAAATTTGGAAAGGAAATGTGATTGAAGGAATTATTTTGAAAGGTGAAAAGAAGGAAGGAACAAAGGAAAAGAAAAATTAGAAATTGGAAATGAAGTCATTTCAGTCATTCTATAATAACTTCTACTCCTTGGAACTGTGGAAAAAGACTTGATATACAAATTCCTAAAGAGACAAATGGGACGTTTAAACTAACTAGTCAAAGGTCTTGAGACTTAGCATTCACCTGGACATGGTTAAGTTTGGATGTTTACATTCTTGCTTTGCTCATCTGGGAAATGGGAGCAGTAAATTCTCGTTCCAAGGGCAATTGTGAGCTGCAGTGAAATCATGAGTGTGAATACAAGTTTAGTTCTATTGAGGTCAGTTTCCTTCCATTCTCTGAAAGCTCTCTCCACCCCTTTAGTATTACCCAGACTCAAAGTCACAAAATAAAGTCAAATAAGATGTCTCTTCTATATATAAACACAATTGTCTATAATAATTGAGCTTATACTGGAAAGTAAAAAATACTTTTAATTTCATTGCCTGTAATTCTAGCCTCTTTTGCATGAATATTTTTGCTTTCCACTATCATCAAGCCCACTCTTAAGGATAGTTAATTCCTGATTACTGGGGACTGTGAAAATGGTCGATGTAATTTTAGTTTATTTAGTTATTCTGTCCCTTATCTGACAAAAGGTCATGTGCCACTAAAGGACACTTCAGTTGATGACGAATGCATAAGGAAAGTGATCCACAAAGTGTCTACCTACATGTGCAGTGGATTATCCTAGATATATATTCTAGATATAGCCTAGATATGCTGTAGATTATCTCATCTAGGCTTGTGTAATTATACTCATTGATACTTTATGACTGAAAAATTATCTAATAATACATTGCTGAGAATATGATATGCATTATCAGGGACTCAAATTCATTTGGCCCCTGATCACAATTTGAGTCTTTGCATCAAATATACATTTATTTTTATATACATTAAATCCTTCAAAACTTTTTACAACTTTGTCATATCTCCTTTCCTACTCCTCCTTCTCCCTAAACTCTCTACATTCAATAATCCCACATTCTATGGGTTAGAAAAAACTAAAACAGACTGGCCTGAGGCCTGTAGTTTGGTGTAACAAACTCTCCAAGAGAAGCTGCCTCATTAAATTTTCTTGGATGTAACACTAAATAACACATGAGTTCCAAATCGCAAGAATAAAATTTAAAAAATTGGGGTAAGCAATGGAATGAAGTAAGGGAGGACTAGTAGAGGGAAATTAACAGTGGTGTAGGATTGGTATTGAATTATTATATACCTAAAACACAACTATCAATAGCTTTTAAATTATGGTTACTTGAATAATTTTTTTTTTTTTTGGTTTTTGGGTGACAGCCGGCAGTGCTCATGGGTTACTCCCGGCTCTATGCTCAGAAATCACTCCTGGCAGGCTCGGGGGACCATATGGGATGCCAGGATTCAAACCACCATACTTATGCATGCAAGACAAATGCCCTACCTCCACGCTATCTCTCCGGATCCTTCTGTATTTTTAAAAAGTGTCTATGAAGTCGGAAGACTTGAGAGTGAGAATAAATTTAGGAATGAGGGTAGAAGGAAGCTAACTCTGGTAGTCAGATTGGTGTTGGAATATCATTGCCTGAAACTCAGCTATTGACAGTTGTAAATAGCAGTTCCTTAATAAAATTTAAAAAGATAATTCTCATACTGATAAGGAACTCAGTACTCCATAGAGTACAAGCCAGTGGATATTTCATGGTGGAACACTATGTCCCCAAATATTTTTTTCTTCAGCTTCTTCACATGAAAAGCAATTTTATTGTATGATACTTAGTTGTACATGCTTACCAGTCTTTCTCATATGTATGTATAAATGTTCTGAAAAACTGAGTAAACTATTATTAACATTCTCCATTGGACATAAAACCACTTCTCCATTTCTTTTATTCAAAATTATTTTTCCATCCTATACTAGTCGACATCCAATTTATTTGCGCTTTTATCCAAATTTTTAAAATTACCCTGATAAAGTATAAAAATACCTAAAGATGTTTATTATGAAGGAGCAGGAACCAATCATAATCATGCCCAAAGAACTATACAGATATAATGCAGTCTTTATAAGAATACCTATGACAAATTTTAAAGACAAAAACTTCTGTTGAATTTTTTTTATAGGATTATAATCAAAGCAAAGATTATGTAGTACATGTTCTCCATTCTTGGAGATCTATCCTATAAAAGGTATTTGTCACTTTAAAAGCAAAGGCTCCCCTCAATTAGAAAATCCTGTGCCAAAGTGAGAAACTGTTGCCCTGGGCACATAAGAATACTTGCTGGAATACTGGGGAGAAGTGAGAGTAGTGATTGGTAGAGATTTATTAGTTGGAGTGATATTGGCTAGGTTTTCTGAATGGCTTTGCTGCAAGACCTTGGTCCCCCTGTTATGTACAATTGAACTCTTGACAGAAAGAAAAAAAAAAACCTGTTTACTGGAGCCATTGCTAAGCCACAACAGGAGGAAGGCATGTTTGTTACACTCATTAGCTTTATATATTCGAAATTATCTTTCCTTCTCTTCATTTAGCCAATAGCAATAAATAATTGAAAATATTTCTAATAGCAATAAATAATTGAAAATATTTCTAAATTTAACATCATGAGGTGTTCTACTGTTTCCCTTAATATAGTCTATGGATTCTGGTATGATAAGATTTTTAAGTTTTTAATCCATCTTTATTTGACTTTTGTCAAATAAACTCAGACATCTGAGTTCTTTTTTATTGTTTTGCATGAGACTAATTTTTCTTCTTGTGCTTCATACTTCTTCTCTTTTTCATTTTAGTAATGGAGAATTTTATGATATAAGAAAGTGTTTTTGGTAATGAATGAACATCATGCAAGAACATGGGTATCAATATAAGAACACTGTGCTAACAGGTGACAAAAGTAATCCTAGTGTAGAGAAAGATTAGTGAATATTAAAAAAAATTAAGCAATATGCCAGTATGGTAGTCAAGTTACAGAAGTATGTTTTCACATAAATGTAAAAATTGTGATTAGACTTTTAGCTAATCTGGACACTTTCTGAGAAGTTGAAGGTTAAAATGTAGGTAGTTAATATAGAACAGAATAGGGAATTAAACATGGAATAAAAGAATAAAAAAAGAGAAATGTTAACTTCCTATTCAGTTTCTTGTTCCAAGAGTCCATGCTTTCTTTTGACCCAAATGTTTTCCCAGAACTTTCTTTGGCTGCTGATACAGAAGACATTTCAGAGGTTTCTCTCATGTCCTAGGAATTTGTTGCTCACTTCCACAAGCTTTCATGTATCAAAGTATTTATTCATGTTATATTTTATACATAAAAATCTACTTCCTCTGTCTTTTATAATTAATGCTAAATTCCTTTAGTATATCTGTAGTGTCTATTCTTTACTAAATCCCTTCTTTCTAAGGGCAGAATCTAGCATATACTAGAAGCATAATTATTTTTACTAAATGAATAGCATCATTAAATTTTCACAACAATTTTGATCTATTAAATCACAGATGAGAGGTGCTAATTTCTGTGCTGAAAGGACTGATACTGACACAAAACTTTGCAGGTCATAAGTGGAAATATTTAGTACTTATTATCAATTAACAACGTATTCAGAGTATCATACCACAGATTTTCCAATGTTAGCTGCCTACACATGTGCCATATTTGTTAAAAACAGTAACACTCATTTTAAAGAAAATCACACTCATTAAAATATTTGTATAAAATGTAGATGGTAATACTTAACTAAATTTGTACAGTGTGAGTCTCCACAAACTTTGTCATTTATCACACTCATCCATCGATTCAACAAAAATTAGTATCGTTAATAGTTATTCTTCTTCACACTTATTTAACCAATAACTATCTCTGGTAAATATATCTTCCAAATAGCCACACTTGCTATCTATAATATTATAAATCTTGTACAAGCACAAGGACATGGACCCTTCATTACTAGGACATATTGAGTTTCAGTCTGTCTCTAAAATTGTTTTCTATTTCAGTGTATTGAAGATCAAATTAGATTGTTGTTGTAGACTAATTTTGTCTAACTATGCCTAACTATGACTATTGACTAACTATGCCATTCACTCCCTTGATGAAATATCTTAGATCATTTATATAGCAAGTTATATGCAAAAAAGTACACTCCAAACCCTCTAGTTCTTGCCTGCCAGAAAATAAAAAATATTAAAAAGATTTATAAGAAAAAGACAAAATAATAATAATAATAATAATAATAATAATGATAATGATAATAATGATGATATGGTAGTGGTGATGATAATGATGATGATGATTTAGTCCTGTGGTATTAACGAAAAGACTCTAAGCTTATAAAACTGTCACGGGGTCAGAGAGATAGCATGAGGTAGGGCATTTGCCTTGCATGCAGAAGGATGGTGGTTCGAATTCCGGCATCCCATATGGTCCCCCATGCCTGTCAGGAGCGATTTTTGAGTGTAGAGGCAGGAGTAGACACTGAGTGCTGCTGGGTGTGACCTCCCCCCCCCCAAATGAAAAGAAACTCGTGACTCAGAAGTAGTTTAAAAACCTTGTCTAAATATTTAAGATAAGGATGAGTAGTATACAAGGTCTATAAGTTTAGTATAACAAGATATCATTTATGGCAGTATAGCTGGAAAAGTAGCTAAAGATGTGACATTTATACAGTTTTAATAGAGAGAAGATAAAAGCTTTTTTGTACAATGAGGAAGATTTCTTCATAAATACCTTTATGTATATGAAATCTGACCAGACTTCAGATCCCTTTCTGAAAAATAAGCTTTTTATCACAAAACATATCCAACATTTTTGGATAGTTTCTCTTATAAGAGAAACCAAAAGTCTTGTGTAGCTCTTATGACAGAAACTAAAAATCATAAATGATCTCAGAGTTTCTCACTGGTCTCATCCTTGTCTACTTCTCATATGTCCTGCTATTTTTTGAGAACCCAAGTTCTCTATTCTCACTGTTCAACTTTAACAAATAACAAGTCTTTTGCATACACATGTTGAATGGAGATAAAAAAAAATGCAGTGGCGTTAAGTCAGGCTCATAAATATCTATTAGTAGAGATCTATCTAATTTGATGAGGATGGTGAAAGTTTTGTAAAATGATTTTTGTGGAAAGGATTTTTGTTGGAAAGTTAAAATTCTAGATAAATATGTTCTCTCTCTGATCTAATTATTTACATTCTCATGAGAACATTTCTAAGAAATGTCTTAGAAAATCTGGGGGATCTTTTCAGAATACATACCATGAATGCTATCACAGTGCTCAGAATATCTGGTTATCCAATGTGCTAGACTGCCCTAAGTCTCCTTAGTCTACTAAATTTTTGTTCTTGTCCAGTTCAATAATTTCATTATTTCAAATTTCAATTTAATAATACTCAAGTTAATAAATATGCGCCAAATGATTTCCCTAAGGCAAGCCATATTATGTATTGTACTAAGTCCTGCCAGCAAGAAGAACTCTTCATGGAAATAAAGAGAGAAACACGTGTGATATCAAATAATTGTAATTTGGAGTAAGGTATATAGTAGTTGACAAATAAATATAGGATTCCAGAAGAAAAAGTGTGCAAGCAATCAGAGATAATAAGCTGAAACTTGTTTAATAGTATGAATAAAAGTTCACTTGCAAGATTGTAAACATAGAGCTATATATACCCCCTGATCACTGTAAAACTAGTCATGATAGCCAAAAGTTGTTAACAATTAAAGTACCTTAAGTAATCATTAGAAGGAATGGTTCTAAGGTTCTAATGGTACCATTAGAAGATGTGTTATATAAACATAATAAACACAATGAAATATAAATTGGCTCACCAAAAGATGAAATTCTTCCATTTAGAACAGCAGAGTTGGCCTTAGAGTATAACCAGAATCCCAGGCTCCAAAACAAGAATCTGGTAAGATGTGGGTCTGGAAGCAAATGTTGACACAGGAAATAATCCATACAGTGAAAAGGTACAAGAATAGGTTCAGAAAATTCAAAATTGAACCCAAGAATTTCACCACACAAGCCTTCTGCTCTTAAGAAGAAAAGCAACTTAGTTGAGGAAGACTGAACAAAGAGCACCTACCTTCCTCAGACCCCTGCTTTTATACCAGGCCACACCCTAAGGTAGGAGAGAAATACTAAATAGGGAATAATCCAAAAATCCATTCACCAGATCACAACCTACAATGGAGTATGAATATTGATTAGGGTAGAACCAATAATCCATCACTAAAGTATAAAATGCTTAGGAAATTAATAAAATGAACAATAGTGTAATTTCATTCATATGTGAAAGAGACACAAAACTAATATTACATAAAATTAAGTAAATAATTTTACTTATTAAAATTAATAATTATTAAATTTGTATTAAATAAAATTACAATTATGTAAACAAAAGTATTTTGTTTACAGCCCACAATAGTGGTTTCAAAGGGGATGGGAAAAAAGTGGAAAAATTTGGTTCAAGAAGACAGTGGTTCAATCGCTTTGTTGCAAACTATACCTAGTAAATACATATTGATTTACATCTAAAATATACCTAAGATTATAAACCAATATCACTGCAATATTTAAAAATATTTTATTGAATCACTGTGGATTATAAAGTTATTCATAACTGAATTTAGGTGTAGAGTGTTATGGACTACCCTTCACCAGTGTCCACTTCCCTCCACAAATGTTCTTTGTTTCCCTCCTGTGCCTCAGGATGCTTCCATGGCAGGCACTTTTTTCTTTCCCTTGTATTCCTTTTATTATTTTTCATTTCCAGAACTGTGAATTATTATACTGTTACTGATAGGGTATTGTGCATATCACTTTGCTTCCTTTCAGTACCCAGTTCTCATCCAGAGTCACCACTTTTCTCTCTCCTTGGCTTACTAGTGATTCTCCTCCCTCTCACCCCACACTATCAAGCTTTCCACTAAGGACCACATCATCTCTTTATTCCTATTGCCTTCCTCCAACTATGCTTCTTTATATTCTGCATATGAGGAACAGACACGAAATGATCTCAATACTGTTAAAAAGTTCATCAGAAGGGCCAGAGCGATAGCACATTAGATAGGGCATTTGCTTTTTACACAGTCAACCTAAGTTCAATCCCCCAAATCGCAAATAGTAACTTGACCCTGCCAGAGTAATTTCAGAATGCAGAGCCAGGAAGTGCCATCAGGTTTGGCCCAAAAAACAGAAATGATTTCTTTCATCAGACTTTCAAGAAGTTGTCAAAGGCACAACAGTAAGTAAAAATTCCATTCTGCAAAAGTGAGAAGTCTGGAAACAGCTGAGTTTTTAGAAGTCCTAGAAATTGTATGGCAGAAGCAATAAATACAACAAATAGAGGATGGCAAAGGTGGAGCAGCCTGCAGGGTTATGGAATATCGCTTTCCTTTAAAATTCATGCCTGTTTCTTCTTTTTTCTTCTCCAAATTCAAGCTAATCTTTACATTTCTATCAACCTCACCACTTACTTATCTTCCTTGATTAGATTTTAATCCTCAAATTCTACATTGCAAAACTTGTTTTGCATATTTCACAGGCAGGGCACCTAAAGTCCAGGATGGAGCCCATCTTGTTTAGATCGTCTCTAGCAGACTTACTTCCAGTGTGATTATTGCAAACATTTGTCTAACAGAATGATCAACCCTGAGTAAAGGGGTTATGAAAAACTTAATAGCATTGTGGTTGTTAATGAAATACAGTTGGCTTCTCTTGCCATTTGGCACCAAAAGGCCTGACACTGTCAACATCACAGTACAATATTTGTTCCCAATTATTTTACAGGAATGACTGAAATGTAATATCACAGTGATCATATTTATTATAAGTATCAATTTGCAAAATTTCTGACATGCTAGATGATGAATAGGGTTTATTATGAAAAGCAATTCTGACTTGGTGTATGCTGAATGTTGTGTAATAAATAGCCCCTGTAGGAAACTTTTCTTTTAAGAAATGAAGTGAAAACAGGGCTGAAAACAAAAATAAAGCATTGATACCCCTCAAAGTCCTTCTATTTACTAAGGCTAAGAACAATTAGAATAATTAATATGTTCAGGACTCTATCAGTTGAAAAAAAAGCCAGGAAAATATTCCAGACCCTTGACAAAGAAAGAAAGATTTTATGACTGAATGCCAAAGTAAAAAGAACCTGGAGTCAAATGATACTCTATAAAAAATACAAAATCAAAAGTTAGAGAGATATCACAGTAGGGGGGTGCTTTGCTTACATGCAGCCAACCCAGATTTGACCCCTGGCACTCCATATGATCCCTTCAGACTTCCAGGAGTGATTCTTGAGTACAAAACTTGGAGTTGGCACTAAACACTGTTGGATATGACCCAAGAAAACAACAAAATTTAGGATCTTCCAACCAGGTCATCCACTTATAAGATTATCCTAGTATACAAAGACTTTAAAGACTATACAATTCTACAACTATCAGATATTTCTCCAGAAATTATTTACCTCATTACTTTTACAGAGGTTACTCCTAAATGTTTAGGTACATTTTAGAATATCTATTGATAACGAGGGTTTTCCTGAAGATTCAAATAGTAAACACAATCTGTTAAATCATACATTATTTTATTTTAATAAATCAATATCAGTATTTGCTTCTTGGAGTCTTACCCCACTCTTGCTAGGTTATTAGCCAAAGTAAAACTAAGCATTAGTTTTGTTCATTGCCTATTATATAGCAGCCCCAAATTGTAGGATAAAAAGATTAAGAAGTTCGAAGGCGAGCAGGCAGGGTGAGTGAGTACAGGCAGGGGACCATTTTGCAGCCTATTCCAACTGCTGGAAGGCGCGGGGGTGGAGGTCTGAGCGGAGGTCCTGGGTCTGTGTGCAGCCGCTCCCAACTGCTGGAAGGC
>PVKC010005340.1:0-33408 GCA_004027635.1 Crocidura indochinensis | reverse complement strand
TTTATTTTTGAAATTTACCAATGGCTGCTGCATTTTCCACCTCTGCCACTAAGTTTTCCCAGTTTTTAGGGTAAAATGGGGGGGAGGGGGCAGCTTAAACTTGAGTGTATACAGTTAAGTGTGAGAATAGAAAATTTTAATACTAAGACTTAGGGATGATGTTAAGAATCACCTAGAATATGTAAAAAAAAATAAGCTCAAGCCTAATTTATAAAGATCTGAGTTCAAAATAAAAGTAGAGAGTGGGCAACTATCTTTTCAAAAGTTACCCAACTATTTCTGATGTCCAATTCCTGTTAAACTCCACTTATTCAAAGGAAACACCTCAAAGGCATGTGGTTAACTATGCAGTAATTTAAAAATATACATATATGTTTTTAAAAAACCCACATACCTGACTGGGGACTCAAAAATATAGTTGTTTTTTGTTTCTTTTTGTCTTCATGTAAATGCACTGCCTAAAAAAATGAAATAAACTGGTTTACAAAATTGAAAGGTACAGCATCCAACACCGCCTTAAAACTGTAACCGTATCAAAGAACTGAAATGAGGCATGTGGTGGCAGATCTCAGCAAGTTAATGGAAAGTAGATTACTTATGCAGAAATCCCTGAATCAAGCTCTGCCATCTAGTGCATAGCAAGCCTCACCAGGCTAAAAGCAGAGAAAGGAGCCAACAGTTAGCCAGGAAAGAGGAGGCAGGACCTGGAATTCTGCCCAGCAACTGCACAGGACCTAAAAGGGCTTTTGGCTCAGGTCTGAGCAAGGTTTACCTGAGTAAGTGAGGCAGCTGGTCTCAAAAGGCTAGGTGAAGAAGGAAATCCCAATATACAATGTGACTTAGACATACCTGAGAAAGAAATTGATACTTTTTTGACCTGCTTGAAGTTGAAAGTAGAAGCCCTATTTTGTAATCTTCTTAAGAAAAAATTCCTGTTGGTATGACAGCAGTCTACTAAAAATAGTGTGTGGATAAAAATGTGACATCTGAGAAGTGAGAGGATGCATTTGAAAAATTTATCAGATTCTACGCCTACTCTTTCAAACTTATTTTTATGATTACTAACTATTCTTTACTCTATAATCCTCACCACTACATCACTGTCCATTTAAATTATTTCGTGCACCCTAATCTTATGCCAAAGATAGTTCAGTAATAAATTATGCTTAAGCAATATTGGCACAATGGTATGCTTATGATCACACATGCATACCACCTCCACTTATTTTTTTTTAACTTCAAGGTACAATCTCCTGCAAAAAAAGTAGCACAGAATTTGTGGAAATTATCCAGTGAAATGTGAAGTACCTTATTGTATCAAAATTGTATTCTTAAGAAATCAAGATTCTAGGTGAGTGCTCTTCTTCAGGTTTGATACTTATAGCCTTCTCTCATTTGCTGCTGTCCCACAGCCAGCCAGAATCACTAATTAACTACCCTAAAAGCTTCACTTTATAGAACCTTAAACTTTGCTACTACTTAATAAGAAGAAACCTATCAAATCAGGGAGCAGAGTATTCTATAATTACTTTACTGTATGAAAGGAAAAAATGATAATGTTCTTCATCCATCAGAGTTAGTAAACACAAACATTGAAATCTTCTGAAGGGCAGTTCTACAAAAATACTTTGATAAAGTTTCATCAAATCTTATTTTTTTATTTCCTTATCTGTAAATGGGGAAGGGGGTTTTAAATATCACATGGTCCATGGTGAAAATTAGGTGAGATTACCCAGATATAATAGTGCCTATTCCCATAGTACATGCTCGATATTTACTTTGCTATCATTTAAACACAATTTCTCTTGTAATAAAAATCACTTTATTATATGTCCAATAGTAGAGCAAAAAACTTTGAATTAGATGTTTGATACTGAATTACTGAGAATTAGGGAAAGACAAATGCTGCATTTTTCATCAACATTTATGCCCCATTACAATGCTAATTAATAGCTACATAATATATTCTTTCCATATAAAGCTCCTGTTTTAAAAATATAAGGATAATCTAAAATTTTTTTCACTAAAAATGACGCTTTTTGTATTGCTGATACAATAAAATGGAAGAGGATATTCAGAGTTCCAAGGACAATAAAGAAATTATCAGTAGACCTGATACCATCCCTTTCTCCATCTAGAAACATATAACTGGGAACAATGGTGTTAAAACTTTGTAATTAATCTCTTCATATGTGTGTGTAAATAATTGGAAGCGTTACTATTTGAATGAAAAATGAAGTTTCCAAGGTTGGAGCAATAGTACAGTGGGTAGGGTGCTTGCTTTGTACCCCATATGGTCACCTGAGCCCACCAGGATGGATCCCTGAGCACAGAGCTAATAATAAGCCCTGAAAATTGTTTATCAAATTTTATTTTCTCTCCCAAGTATTCTGAAGTGTAAGTAAAAAGTATGCATCTACCTTTATTATTATTTCTGGGAGATGCTTAGGATTAAACCTAGGTCTTCATGATTTTGAGGTGTACGCTTTCACCGAGTCACATTATTGGCATAAACAGCCTGTAAGTCAAAGCTTATTGCACATGCATGATACACCTTATATTTATATTTAATAGGTGCCCATAAAAGATATTTCATCCCACTAATAGGATCAATTTAGAGTCAATAACTCAAAGGGGCATGATTTTGAATTATTGACATACATTTTTCTTCATTATAAGCAACTCTGGGGCCAAAGTAATAGCACATCGGGTAAGATGTTTGCTTTGCACATAGTCAAGTTCAATCCCTGGCATCCATATGGTCCCCTGGGCCTGCCAGGAGTGAGTTCTGCGTGCAGAGCCAGGAGTAACCCCTGAGTGTGTCTGGGTGTGGCCCAAGAGGATACAAAAAAAAAAAAAAAAAAAAAAAAAGAAAAAAGGAAATCTCACTCACTGTACATACAGAGTATGATAAAGTAACTCTAGAATGGCAATTAGAGCTACTCTGATCTGTCTACCATAGTTCCTCTGGTCCCTATTCAAGACATGTGCATATCTTCCAGTGTTACTGGCTCATGTATATGAAATGTGGTGTCCCATGATGAGTGCTAACTCATGCCTCATCCATGCCCAGGACTGACTTGATTTCAAAAGTACAGATACCAAGTATTGAAGTTCCAGTGGCAGCTTATTTCCTGGTCATTTAGGCTATACTTTTAAGTATAGGTGTAGGGAGGTGACCAGGTTTGCATTTTATCAATAATGTTAGAAAGCCTAACAAAATGGCTTTCACTAGTCTGTAAATAAAAATAAAAAATGGTACTTGAGTCAGAGGAACAGAATTAAATAAAGGGTGCACGCAAAGAAATTTCACTTTCTTAAAAATAATCTTTTTGATTTCTTAAAGACAGATTTGATAAATTTACTAAAGTAATAAATATTATAAAAAGTAAGGCTAAAAAAGAGATTTTTCTCGAGATGTTAGTGCCAACATCGAGGAACTATTGGTGTCCATACCTGGAGAGCCTTTAAACTGGGGGCATTCCTTTTTAATGTGCCCTTCTTTTCCACAAATAAAACAACGCTTTTCTCTTAAGTCTTTGTCCTCCTGTTTTTTCCATTTTTCTACTGGTGGCCTGAGGATTTTCTCTCTCCCCACATCAACAACTGCCCTGGTTGGTCTGGCTTTCTGTGGGGTACACTGGCCAGACTTATCTTCTCTTGCTGATGCCTCCCTCTCAGTGAACTTATTTTGCATCTCTTTGTCCTCCTTGCTTCTTTTCTCTTTGTTCTCAGGGTATCTTTGGTTCTGGGAATCTTCCTGATCTCTCCTTCGTCTCACTCTGTAGGAATAGATAAAACATTAAAAAAAACTCAAAACAGGAGTAAGATGAAACAGATTATTCCACATTTAGAATAATCAGAAAAATGGGAGAGATAAGAGGGAAAAACAAAAATTTACCAAACTAAAGTCCACGCTGTACATTAAGCCACCCTCAAACCCAAGTATCTAAGTTTTCCATTTTCACAATTAATCTAGAGCTGTAAATACCAGTGTTTTAAAATAAAGAAACTCCTTATTTAATACTGAAATTAAGCATTCTGACTGGTTATTATGAAACCAAAATGACCCTTGGAGACATTTTTTGAATAACCTTTCTGCCCCAACAACATTCTTAGTTTTTCTAAGTAGAATGTCTTTAAAGGAGGATATTCCTGTCTCTGCAGGATCACTTCTGGTGGGACCTGGGGTACCATATGGGGTCTCAAGTTTGGAACCTGGATCTAGCTACATGTAAAGCAAGCACCATACATGCTAGACTATTACTCTGACCTTTGATATGCTTTTTAATAATTTGGGGGGAATGAAAGAGTGTATTTGTATGTGTCTATGCTTCACAGCTACAAGTGCACAGGGGAGATTCCTGGCTCTATAGTTAGGGCTACTCCTACAGAGCTCTAGGGATCCTGTGGTACTAGGGATTGAATCACTGGTTGGCTCCACTTGAATGGTACTTAACACAGCTGCAGTTCTGGCATCATGTGCTAAACTGCATACATGCAAAGAGTTCCATTAGTGAGCTCTACTTTGGTATACCTGAATTACTGTACACAATTTTACTTTTCATTAGTGAAAATAATTAACCTCTGACTTCCCTGAAAGGAAAGAGTTTATTCTTCTATCCCAGTTGAATAGACTGATGGCCAAGTGCCTGAGTAATCATGAAAATTAGGAAAGGGGATCAGACCTGGAAGACTGTTGAGTATACCCAAGTCAATCAAGTTTTTTTTTTTTTTTATATTTTTGGTTTTAGGGTCACACTTGGTGGCACTCAAGGGTTATTCCTGGCTCTGTGTTCAGAAATTGCACCTGGATCAGGCGACCATATGGGATACCAGGGTTCGAACCTGGGTCTGTCCTGGATCAGCAGTGTGCAAGGCAAACTACTGCTGTGCTACCACTCTGGCTGACCCTATTTCTACTTTTTTTTTAAAGCTTTCAGCATTTTATTTCTATCAGCCTTTACTATATAGATAAACTGTGATTTCTATGATTAGAAATTCATATTTCTCCTATTAGTTCATTGTGGCTGAGCTTCTGCTAATGTTTTCTATTATTATTTATTTTTTATTAAGACACTGTACTTTACAAAGTTACTCACAGTTGAGGTTTAGATATACAATGCTCCGACACCAATTCAACCACCAATGTCAACTTCTTGCTACTAATCTCTATGTCCCTTTCTAACTCCCTTCCTCCTTAACAGGCACATTTTTAAGTGTGGTTGCTGTGGTTTAGATTTCAAAAGTCATGTTTTTAACTATTTCATTTTCATTGAGAAAACATTAAATTTATCTGAGAAGTGCTAGATTCCACAAAGTTTATTTTTAGTTACAAAAGAACTTCATTTAAAACCTTTTTTATAGGAAGAAATTAAAAACAAAATGAATTAAGAGACTTACCTTTTCCTCATAGGACAATCCTTCATGAAGTGTCCAATTTTTCCACAGATTCGACAACATCTATCATTTGGGGCTAGCTCTCCTTCAGTAAGCACATTAGGATCAAAAAAGTACTCCTAAAAACAACATACAGGTACATATATAAAAGAACTATTAATGTGAGCTTCATTCTTAAATTGGAAATCTAGTATCTCAATGTCATGATTATTATTACTATGTATGGTGCCAAGGCTAGAACTGTGCATCTCACACATGCAAGGCAAATATTCTACCACTGAACCACCTCCTCAGCTTTCTTAATGATATTAATATTAGCAATATTACTTATACCGAATAGCCCCCAATCTCAAACTAGACGTTTTTATTTTTTACCTAAACTCCCATTTGTTTCCCCTTTCATCATGTAAAACACTGCTCAAATGTAACTATGAAGGAAGCATTTAAAGCCTAAAGCATAATAAAGCAGATCAAATCAATAAAACAGCTGACCTAGTCCCAAGAGTTTGCTTCTTTGGAACTTGGGAGGGAGTTCAAAATCAGTTACATATGCTTAGCTATATTAAAATCTAATTAATATGGGAATTACTGCATTTTCATTGCACAAATTATGGAGGAAAAGAAATTATGTTGTTGCTTTTATTTTTTGTTAGAGTCTCTGGAAAAATAAAGCTATCAGAAAAAGGAGTTGCTATTATTTGGACTTCAGTTTCTTTGCTACCGCAACTGAGGTGAGAATCAATAACCTGAGCATTCCCTTGGAGCTTGTGGGAATAAAGGAGTTTTGGACTGCACCCCAGACCTCCTGAATCAGAAATTGAGTTTTAATTAAGATCCCAGGTGATCTGAACAAGTTACAGAGTCACAGGTGTAAAAGAATGTCACAGCACTGCCCAGCACTGAATATGTCTATATTTTCATCTACTTAGGACTAATTTGAAAAGTAACTACTTAGAAGGTCAGAGAGAGCTCTGTAGGTTGAATGCATGCTTTATATACAGGAGGCCCAGATGCAATCCACAGAGTCCCTGGAGCCCTGCAGGAATGACCCAAAACATAGTGACAGAAGTAGCCTAAGCACATAAATACACCCATCCCCCAAAATAAATTATTTAGAAAAAGTAAATTAGGAACTGGGGCAATAATACAGTAGGCATGGTGCTTGCCTTGCAAGAGGCTGACACTGTATAGATCCCCTACCCCTACCAGGAGTGATCCCTGAGTGCTGAGACAGAAATAAGCTTGAACAGACTCAGGTATAGTCCCCAAACAAAACAATCTTCTTACCCCCCCCCCCCCAAAAAAAAAAACCCGAAAGCATTTTCTAGCAAAGAAGTCAAAAACACCTAGACTATGAGAAATGGGTCAAGACTAAGCCGGAGAGATAGCATGGAGGTAAGGTGTTTTGTCTTGCATTCAGAAGGTCATCGGCTCGAAATCCCAAATGGTCTCCCGTGCCTGCCAGGAGCGATTTCTGAGCATAGAGCCAGGAGTAACCCCTGAGTGCTGCCAAGTGTGACCCCCAAACCAAAAACCAAAAGAAAAAAAAAGACTTAGCTATCTACAAAAGTTTGACAAAAATCAGAAGTGGAATTGGGTCCTGGGAGGGCACAGCAATGCCACCTATAATTATTACTAAGGAAAAGCAGCAGCACCAAGAGCACCAAGATGACTACTTTCCCCAAATCCCATTACCATCTTTCCCTTTCCTCCTAATGTATGATTGGAACAAAACAAGAACATTTAAAAAAAAATTTTAGAGAGCCAGAGATAATATAGGAAGTAAGGAAGGTTACTTCACTCTGTCCCTACATCACTCCCCAGTACTATATATAGTCTCATCCATGGGTCTGCACATGGCCCCCTGAACACCACCAGAAAACGGAGACACACTACTGGTTGTGTCTCAAAAGCCCCCAAAATAACAATGATAATAAAAACTGTTTTTAGGGTCTAAAGATGAGGTTAGGTAGTAGAGTACTTGCCTCACATGTGAAGACCATGTATGCTTCCCAGCACTCCATGGTTCCTGCTGACCACTAAGCCAGGAGTAGCTCCTAGCAAAAATAGATATGGTCCAGCACTACCCACCCCAATAAATGTATCTAGATGTTGTAGTTTAATTGTCTTATTTAGATTTACCAGCGTTTCAGGCTCTATTATTAATAGAGTAATATATACAAATACAGCTTAACAAGGGTTTTGAGAACGGTCCACACTTACCATTTTTGAGGGGCAGTCCCTTGGAATTCCTTTCACTGGAATACCAAATACTCTTCTACCATTAATAAATGCTTTCATTATAAAATTTGTCACTAAGAATTAAAAAAAAAAGTGCTTATTAGAAGAATTGCAAAGAAAGTAAATGAAAGGAAGAGAATTAATTTACAAGGTCACTTACTTTTCCTTGATAATCCAGCTCCAAGATTATGATTCAAATCAAAGGGATCTAGTAAAATTAAAAATAAATAAGATAATCCATTAAGAAATAAGAAATTCAATAACAATAATAATAAAGAAATGTAATTATATAAATGAGTTCTACACAGGGACAAAATGTGATCTATTTTACCAATAATAAAAAAATTAAGAAACTGTCTTTATAATGAGTTGTAAATTAGCAACATGCTTTTTCTTTACTTTTCTTTTTTTAATGCCTAAGACATGCTCAAGGGGCCTGGGGTACCCTTCTGGTGATTACTGGTCATCTAGGCCAGTAGTTAATTTACTCATCAGTCATGGTTCTGGGTATAATGGGGGCTGCTCTCTTAGTTTTTAGAGGCCCCCAAGGATGTACCTGATCATGCTTGAGGGACAATGTGGTGCCAGATCAATCTGGGTCAGTCTCATGCAACACATGAGTCTCAACCCCTATACTGTATAGTTCTCTAGTTCTCGCATCTGAAGAAGATCCTTCATATTAAAAGGAGTATATCACAAGGCGTATGAGTATTGGATAATACTTTAAAAAAGGCACATTACACTGATCGTACCTAACAGTAGTAAAAGCCAAAAGTGAAAACAAATCTGTTCAAGAAACAAAATCGTGCAAACACAAACCCACTCTAATCATAGGTAAGAATTTTTACTTGGCCAAGAAAGTAACTCAAAGGTCTAGAGTGCAAGCCTGGCATAGGGAAGCCCCAGGTTAGATTCATAGTCATGAATAATTTTGTGGCTTTTAGGCTTCCAGCATTGCTTCAAAGCATTCATTCCTCATCTTGATATAATTATCTAGGTGAAATTAAATAATTTTCAAATACGCTACCGAAGTATTTCAGATGGGCTTTTTCCTTTTGATTTCGGTCCACAGCTTGCAGAGTTCAGAACTTAATCCTAGGTCTATACCCTGAGATCACCCCTGGAGTGCTTGAGGACTGAACCAATGGTGCAGTGCTGGGGACTGAACCAGTTGGTTGATTATAAACCAAGCACCTATATATACTTCTGTACTACCTCTGTAGCCCCTCTCATTTTTTTTTTTTGAAAAGAAAAATTAAATACTATTTTCTCTTTTTAAAATCCTGCACATAAGAAATTAACAACAAGAAATATCAATGTTCCATACTTACAGAATTCTCCATCAGTTACAAGTAAGGATCTTCAAAATGCAAAACTCCCTCTTAGAGGTATTGTTTAAACCCAGTTAGTTTTAAATATTCAATTCATCTTAAAATTGGCTTTCACTATTATTCTCAGCTGTCAATTGTAAAGGACTTGTCATGGTATCATGGTAATCATGCAAGTCCTGACATGAGGGCATTATTTAAAAATACACTTCTAGTTAAGATACAGATGTCCTGGCATTGCTGCACTATGTATCTCACCAAATCAGTATCTGAAGACAGCCTTGGAAGCCCTCTCTATGGATAAAGAAAAATGAATATGCTTATAGTTCTGACTATATATTCTAATCAAGTTTGGTCTTATTTATACCTTCAATAACAATGTATTTTGAAGTCCACTGTTTCTTAAATGTTGTAAGCAGATTTTTTCTTCTGATGCTAATAACATGTTCTTTAAAATCAAAATCCTCTGTGTAGAAACGAAGAAGTCCCAACCATAGCTGACCAACAGATTCTGTATTTTTTCCATATTCTGGCCAATAGGCAGGCTAGAAGTATAAAGAAAAATAAATATCATACTTTCCTTATATAATAAAGTATTACTATGTTAATGTTCTTTTTAATCTTAGGGTGTAAAATTTAGACTTATTTCTACTTATTAAGAAATAAGTCTACACTATAATTAATCAATATTTAAAAACACCAGTTATAACTTTATTGATAATGAAGTCTATTCAATGACTTCTCCAAGTCATTGAAGTCCAAGTCACTGAAGGGAGTTTCTTAAGGTTTTAAATGTCAAATTCCAAAATACTTATTAATGAAAGAATCTGCAAATAAACTTGACCAGGAGCTATAAATTGATGTCCTGGTTAACACAAAATAAGTCTTTCCAAAATCTTAGTAGAAAAATAACAGATCAAACATGCCCTTATTAATCAGGCATTAAAGAAATCCTGGATATAGTTAACTGAAAACTCACTTGGCTTAATAAAAACATTTTCAACGTCAAAGGAAAGTCTACAGATAATAGTTCTTATTGTTTTAATATAGATTTAACAAACACTAATTTAATTGTTCACCTACACCATAGCGTAATAAAACTAATACTTTTAGTCAAAATTTATAAAAAGCCTTTTCTCTTAAAATACGTACCAGTTCATCTATTTGATCAAAAAAATAAATATTCCAGCCATCAACAAATATTTCAGGTTTCTTTTCACCTTTGTATATCTGAAATTAATTTTTAAAGTATTAGTATGGATTATAAACTTAAAGCATTGATACAGTAATTTGTAGGAAAAGCATTATAAATTTAACTAAAGATAAGAGCTGCTTTTGGAAGGACACAAACTGATAAACCTTTAGCTAAGTTTCTATGAGAGAAATTAACAAATGAAACCCAAATGAGGAGTCAAAAATTTCAGTTATATATTATATATAATTTCTATAATATATAATTGAAATATATAATCTATATATAGATTATATATTTCAATTATATATTATAGAAACATAAAATATAAAGAAATAGGTTACTGAGAACTACTAATTACCAACAAATATGATAACCGTATCTATTTTTAGATAAACTAGTATGTAATTTACCAACAATGAAACAAGATGAAATAGAAAACTTGAACTATCACCTATGAAAAATTAAAAGAGTAGTCAAAAAGTTCCCTAAAGTCCAGAAATAGATGATTCAACCATGAATTTTACTGTTTAAAGAAAAACTTAGATTCTGGTCTTTTCCAAAGAACTTAAAGGTTAACTCAAAAGACATGTCATAAGCTCCCATTATCTTAATTCCAAGAGCAGACAAGAGCATAATACACAGAAAGAAAACAAGAGACCAATGTCTCTGACAGACATGTCTTAATAAACGTCAACCAAATACTAGCAAATGCAATTCAATAGAATATCAAAAGATAAAATTCATGTCCAGGTGGGTATGATTTCAGGGATGGAAAGATATTTTACCATATGCAAATCAATTCACCAATACACTTACTAACAAAAGATAAAATTTGTATGTCAAAAGATCATATAGAAGCAATGGAGAAGTATATCAATTCAGGTGGCATATTATTATCAATAAAAGAAAAATATTATATGCCAAAAGATCATAAGGAAGCTTTGGAGAGTAACCTAATCAAGATAAAAACTCAATAAAATGGGGGCCAAAGTGATAGCAGTGTGCCAGGGTGTTTGCCTTGCATGAGGCTAATAAGGACGGAAGTGGATTTGAATCCCGGCATCCAATATGGTTCCCCAAGCCTGCCGGAGTGATTTCTCAGAGCAGAGCCAAAAGTAACCCCTTAGCACAGCCAAGTGTGACATAAAAACAACAACAAAAAATAAAACCTCAATAAAATGGGGTTAGAAGACATCTACCTATCAGGCCATACATAAAGGTCATATAGTTTATTATTCAAGTATATACCATATAACCTATAATTAATACCAGGCCCAATAATAAGACAAACTGAAAAAGCTTTCTTTAAATTCGGAATAAGACAATGACCAGTTTAATTAAACTTAGTATTAGACGTCTTAAATAAAGTAATTAAGATAAGATATAAAAGGAATTCAGGGGGGCCCGGGAGACAGCGTGGAGGTAAGGCGTTTGCCTTTCATGCAAAAGGTCATCGGTTCAAATCCCGTTGCCCCATATGGTCCCCCGTGCCTGCCAGGAGCAATTTCTGAGCATGGAGCCAGGAGTAACCCCTGAGCACTGCTGGGTGTGATCCAAAAACCACGAAAAAAAAAAAAAAAGGAATCCAGGGCCCGGAGAGATAGCCTATCCAGGACCAAAGGTGGTTGGTTCAAATTCTGGTGTCCCATATGGTACCCTGTGCCTGCCAGGAGCTATTTCTGAGCAGACAGCCAGGAGTAACCCCTGAGCACTGCCGGGTGTGGCCCCCAAAAAAACCCCCAAAAAAGGAATCCAGAATCAGGAAAAGGAAATTATCATTATCTGCAGATAACATTTATGTGCCTCTGTGCACATATATGTGCATGTGTGTATACACAAAGTATCTGTTGCATTCCAATATGCAAATACAAAAGATTAATACTATGTACAACTGTACCCAAAAGAAATATCTAGGAATAAATGTAACAGGAGGTAAGACTTGTATGACAAAAATCTATCAGACACTGTTTAAAAAAAAAAAGACACACAGAGATAGCAAGATATTCTACGTGCATAATTGGAGAGAATCAATATAGTCAAAATGTTCACTCAACCAAAAAATAATTTGCCCATCTAACCAAAAAACTTAAGACCACATAATAGAGAAAGGACTATCTCCAGCAATGGTGCTAGGAAAACTGGACATCAAAAGCAAATTCCAGGGGTCAAAGCGATAGCAGAAGTAGGGTGTTTGCCTTGCACGTAGCCAACCCGAGGCAGATCTGGGTTCAATCCCCAGCATACCACATGGTCCACTGAGCCTGCCAGGAGCGATTTCTGAGCACAGAGCCAGGAGTAACCCTGAATGCCACCGGGTGTGGCCCAAAAACAAAAGCTAAAATAGATCAAAACAAAAAAAAAGGAAGCTAAATTCGAAAGAATTAAAATGCATAACTACCTATACTCTAATAAAAATTGGTTTCATGGGCCAGAGCAGAAAGAGTATAAGCAGCAGATCCTGTCAATCCACAGCACTACATAAAATCCTCTAAGTCATGAGTAATTGCTGATAATAGTTGAGTTAGGAGTAAGCTGTGAGCTCAGCTAGGTGTGACTCAAAAACCAGGGTGGGGAGGACGGTATGGAGAATTCAACCATGAAGTTAAACTCAAAATAGACTAAATATGTAGATATAAGATGAAAACCATAATACATATGACAAGAGAGTGAAACAGTTGATATTATTACTATACAGATGCCGTTGGGAACTCCTCAAAACTGTAAGAAAGAGAAGTAAACAACTGGGATTACATTAAGCTGCAAGATTTTGTTCAGTAGAACATATAAACCAAACAAAAAGTTTACTGAATGAGGCCAGAACTAGATACCCAAGCCAAAGTCAACAGTAGAATGAAGAAGCCTAAACTCTAACAATCTAAACACAAATGGACCTGTTACACTGGTAGACCTAGGGACTAAGCATGGGAATATGGAATGCATGCTGGGAACTCTGGTGGAGGGAGGTCAACACTGGTGGTGGGAATGGCCCTAATTTACTGTCACTATACAAATACAACTATGAAGAACTTGTAATTCACAATGGTCTCAATAAAAAATTAAAAAAAAGTTTACTGAATGAGAAAAGATACTTTAAATACTATACATCTTATAAGGCTTAATATCCAATTTTATTTTATTTTATTTTATTTTATTTTGTTTTTGGGTCACACCAGCAGCACTCAGGGGTTACTCCTGGCTCTATGCTCAGAAATCACTCCTGGCAGGCTCGAGGGGACCATATGGGATGCCGGGATTTGAACCACCATCCTTCTGCATGCAAGGCAGAAGCCCTACTTCCATGCTATCTCTTCGGCCCCAATATCCAATTTTATATAAAATATATTCAATAAGAAAACTACTAACCAATCTAATTTTAAAAAATGGTATAATAAGACTAGAAAATCAACATTTCTTTAACTTTTATTTTTCTAGTGGTGCTGGAAATGAAATATAGGACCTCATACATGCAAGTGAAATGCTCTATCACTGAGCCATACCCATAAACCTGGAGTACACATTTCCCTGAAGAAGATATAAGACAAGGAAGACAGGTGACATATTAAAAATATACTGAATGAAGTTAGGAGACAGAAATATAAAAAACATAGGAAATAGCGAATGCCTAAAGATACAAGAAACTGAGAACTGGTTTTCAGGAGGAAGCTTACCAGGGTGGGAGTAGGGAATGAGGGGCTCAAGAAATAGTGGGACAATGGTGAAGTGAATCAGACATTGGTAGTATAAAACCCTATCATTAATGGTTTTGTAAATCAGTGTCTAGAATAATTTTTTAAAATGCTTATCATCACTGATCATAAGAGAACTATAAATTAGGCTATAGTTCACACACTTAGCAACCTGAAAATGGCTTACAGAAAAGTCAAAATAGGTGTTGAAGCTGGATGTGTAGAAAAAGCTACTCTTAAGCACTGTTAAAAAGAATGAGAAACTGGTTGACACTTTGCAATGCACAGTGCTGCTCCCTCAAGAAGCTAGAGAAAGAGCTACAACATGATCAAGACAGCTCATTTTTGGTTATCTATCCAAAGAATAAAATGTCAGCTCAAGTGTTAACACCAAAGTTTAAGGCAGCATTACTTAGCTAAAAATACAAAGCAGTAGATAATGTTGTGCCAAATTAATATGATGTAACACAATTCACAGTTATTTTGGAAAAAAACGAACTTTTATCACCACAGCAAAATGGAAGAACTCGAAGGGGATATGTAAAGAGAAGTGAAAAGAGACAAGTATTGGATGATTTTGTCCATGTACATAATGCAATGATATAAAACTGATTAGCAGTTAAAATTAAGACTAATATGTATTGAGAACAGAAATAATCTTAGGAGAGGGTAGGGGATAGAGACTTACTGTAAATTAAAGTCAACTATAGGACCATCAATTTTAGAGAAAGGAGAGAATTCAAAGATCACCCAGCTTTATCTATAAGAGAATTTGCTTCTACTAGTACCTCTTGAAGGACAGGGATGACTGGTGGGTGCCGCTGTTGGAGGAAATATAGCACCATAAGTGTGTACGCATATGACGACAAGCTGCCCCTAGATGCATCACCAATATCACACATCTAGGGGAGGAAAAAAGGAAAAATCTCTTATTGATATGTACCATTTGAAGTGCTTTCTGCTGTTTGTAGCCATACTATCTATGTTCATTAAAGTAAGGTGCTTATGCAAAGGACTGAAAAAGCCTGCTTCTTAGAATGCTTTAATACATGCCAATAAAAATAAACAAAACTGTACAGAGGTAGGCTAGAGGAGATGGAAAGGAAACCGGTGATAGTGGTGGAAGGTAGAGGAAACTGGTGAAAGGATTAGTGTTGAAATACTGTACACCTGAAATTCAATCAATCATAAATATCTTTGTAACTTTTAAATTCATTGATTCAATAAAAAACACATTGAGCTATCAAAAATATAAAAACAAAACCGATCAAAAGAACAATGGGGCCGGAGTGGTGGTGCAGTGGTAGGGCATTTTGCCTTGCACGTGGCTGACCTAGGATGGATCACGGTTCAGTCTCCCAGCATCCCATATTGGTCCCTCACACCAGGAGCAATTTCTGAGCACAGAGTCAGTAGTAACCCCTAAGAGTCACTGGGTGTGGCCCAAACACCAAAAAAAAAAAAAAGAGATAATCTTCAATTCCAACAAAGCAGTGAGACTATTCACTTCAAATAAATCATAATGTGATGTTTTTGCTTGGTGAAGAGAGCTTCCCCACTAGTTAAAAGAAGCATTATGTGTCTATAGTTTTTCACAATAACATACAGGTTTTCTACAAGGTTTGAACATCCAATCAAATTTCCTGATAAATAACAATGGGAATCATATTTACCTTTGTAAATACTTTCATTGTATAGCACAAATATTTCACTCTGGGATCAATAGCTGAATAAGCAAATAAAAGTCTTGTATTATGAAGAGCCTGTTCAAAAGAGAATCATACACTAAGACTACCAAAATGGAGAGGGCTAAAACTGGAAAATTCTGAAAAGGTTTACAATATGATTTATCTCAAGATAAAGACATTTAGAAAATATTAATACTCACAAGATAAACTTCATTAACTGACTAAATAATAAAGATCTCATGATTCCAATAATACTTAATTTTGTATAGATAGGGGTTTCCCAAAACATTTAATATTTAAGTAAATGCCTTAAGGGGATAGAGTAGTCCTAAAAAGCTCTGAAGCAAACCAAATAAGCAAACATACACATATAACACACTGCAAAATTAAAGAAGGCTGAAATCTAACAGTTTGACGTTCTGACTTCATCCTATTTTATTGTTTTTCTAGTGTTTTTGTCATACCTGTCAAGCTTACTCCTAGTTTTGTTCTCTGGGATCATTCATGGCTGGGGACTATATGGGGAACCTGGGATTAAATCTGTGTTAGCTTGTGCAACAAGACAAGCATCCTACCCATTGTACTATCACTCTGGCCCAACAATTAAGTCGTTTTTTCCAATCCTCAAATAAAGACTATAAAATGTGCCACAGATGTTTCTCCATTTCCCGTGGTCAGTTATCTTAAACTAATAATTTCCTTTGTCCTTAGCTTACTCTCAGCATCTAAAATTCTTCATTTATACAAAAGCTATCTTCTCATTAATTGCTTGATAAAACCAATTAGATCTTAGGTCAGGGAGAAATAGTAAAGGGTGTAGGGAGCTAACATCCCATGCCGCTAACCAGGGATCTGATCCCAGGTATGTAACATGGTCTCCCAAGCCAGGAGTGATCCTCATTAGAGCCAAAAATAAGTTGTATGTTTCATTGGGTATGACATCCCCTCCCCCCATCATTAGAATTAACTCAATAAGATATTTGTTTGTTTTGGGGCCTTAACAGCGATGATGTTCATGGATTATTCCTGGCTTTGCACTCAGGAATTACACCTGGCAGCGCTTGGGGACCATCTGGAATGCTGGGGATCAAACTCAGATTAGCCATGTGTGAGCCATGCACCCTAGCCTTGTACTCCCTTGCTCCCTTTTCCAGCTCCCTTGGTTAGAATTTTATTTAACAAAACTGTTATGTTTGCCCAATAAACAAGTATACTTAACTGGTCATTAAAAATCTCTAAGGGGCTGGCACGGTGGCACTAGAGGTAAGATGCCTGCCTTGCCAGCGCTAGCCTAGGACGGATCGCGGTTCGATCCCCGGGCGTCCCATATGGTCCCCCCAAGCCAGGAGCAACTTCTGAGTGCATAGTCAGGAGTAATGCCTGAGCGTCACCAGGTGTGGCCCCAAAAACAAACAAGCAAACAAAAAAACTCTCTAAAAAGTTATCTAGCCAAAATATGTCATGGGATATATTTTGAAGGTGGCGACAGTGAAAAATAAACCAACTAAACCAATCCAGCTAAACAACCTTTTTACTCCCTACACTATGTTTAAAAGGGGTAGCAGATTTTCACCCATAGATCTCACTAGAGACCAAGAAAAGTAACTGGGTTACTAGGGTCCCAAGGACAGCTTACAGAGCAGTAGGCTACATCAAGAGGACAAAGATTACAGTAGATATAGAATGTTATATGGGTTGGGCAGGAGAGATAGCGTGGAGGTAAGGTGTTTGCCTTCCATATAGAAGGTCAGTGGCTCAAATACTGGCATCCCAAATGGTCCCCCAAGCCTGCCAGGAGCGATTTCTAAGTGCAGAGCCAGGAGAAACCCTGAGCACTGCTGGGTGTGACCCAAAAACAAACAAACAAAGAATGTTATAAGGGCAAGAGTAATATGCGTAACCTAGAATGAGTATAGAGATAAAAAACAAGTAATGTCATACCCTTACAACATAAAATAATAGGCCTGGAGAGAGACCCACACTCATCTTTTGTGGTAACAATAGCTAGTTTTAGTTTCAGAACACTAATAGCAACGTAATCAACATAATTCAAAAAAAATAAATAAAATGAGAGGAATAGCTTATTTTATACAATTGTATAAATATTTTCTTTCCTTGAATCTAAGCAAAAGAAAAAAAAAGAAATTTTACCAATGTATTGTACAAACTGATGTCCACTTCTAAACCACTTCTCAAATGGAAGAACTTTACAATTGGCACCTTTGCTGTTGTAATAGGCAAAATGTTCCTCAGTCCTATTTAGGAAATAGAAATCATTTCACTGAATACAGCAGTATGGAATATAAAAAAAATCTTAAGCTCAAGTCCCACCATAAAAATAATATAAATGTTTCATTTAACTCACTAGGATTAAAGAATTCTGTGTCTGTTAAAATCCTTCTGAAATGTTGACATTGTTAGGTACAATCATTTCAAGTACAGTATAAAAAAAGAGGAGGCTAGAAATATAATACTGGGGTTAAGGTGCTTGCCTTGCATGTGGCTGAACCCAGCCCAGTTAGATAGTTGTAACTGTATTTGGCCTTCTACCAAGTACTGTTCAGGCATGGTTCCCCCATCATATATTTCAAAGATACCAAGATTGAGGTCAGAGAAAAAGATGAAGGAGCTAGAGTTCATGCTTGTATACAGTACCAGCTTTGATTTCCAGCACTATACAGTTTCCTAAGCACTGCCAGGAGCACTGGGCTACAAGTAGCCCACATACCAACAGTGTGGCTTAAAAAAAAAAAAACAAGCTACTAATATTAAGAAACAAATATCCATAAATGATTTATCACTAGTACTAGTAAATTCTGAGTATGTAAAACATTAAAACAAGAATAAAAATATTTTAGGAAAGCTCATAAAGGTACCTGAATGTTTTCTGAGAACTCTTGCCAGTTCTTCAATAGTTTTTACACAGTCCAACCCCTGCAACAAAAATGGTATCAAAAAAGGCAACTGAATGCATTTCTTCTTTTAAAATGATCACTCATCAGTATTCACAGGAAACATTCTCTACCCTTCCCTTAAAAGCACTTTAATAACTACTTTTAGAGATGCTCTTAAGGCTGACATCACTGAGTATGTCACATTAGAAGTGTGAACTATGAGTGAAAACAACTTCTTTTGCCCTTCTAGGTAATGATGCCAGTTGGAACTAAACTATGCTACAACATAAGATAGATTCTACGGCCCATCTTATTCATTCTGGATTGGCTATTAAAAGCTAAGGGATAATGAACTATGAGGCAAAATGATTAATTCTGAGTACTCCATAGAAGAGCCCAAAGATGTATAAAAGAAGAATTCTAAAAATACTATATTTCAAATAAGCCATACTTAAAATTTTCCAGCATAAATCCTGATGGTTTGAAACATATTCCAGACCATATCCTGAATTTTAAATTGTAAAGTCCTACTAGTTTTTAAAGTCATGAAAAATCAGTATTGATTCAATTCAATATTGAATAGATATTAAATTTAATAAGCTTATCCAACTTATTCACTACTCAGGCTTTCTTCTGGCTGTTTCCAAAATTAGTTACATCTGGGGGCCGGAGAGATAGCACAGCAGTGTTTGCCTTGCAAGCAGCCAATCCAGAACCTAAGGTGGTTGGCTCAAATCCCGGCCTCCCATATGGTCCCCCGACCTGCCAGGAGCTATTTCTGAGCAGATAGTCAGGAGTAATCCCTGAGTATGACTGGGTGTGCCCCCCCCCCAAAAAAAAAACAAAATTAGTTACATCTGCAAAAAAAAGTTCCAGGGCCACTGTGAAAGTACAGCTAGCCTTGCATGTGGCCAATCTGGGTTTCATCTTTAACATCCCCTCTGTTCTCCCGAGCACTGATAGGAATAATTCCTAAGTGCAGAGTCAGGAATGATTCCTGAACATTGCTATGTGACTCAACATCTCCCACTCATCCCACATCCCCCAAAAGATAGTTCCAAAAGTAAGGAAAGTCATAAAAAAATCTTTCTAAAAAATAGTATTAGGGGCCAGAGTGATAGCACAGAGGGTAGATAATTTGCCTTTCACACAGACAGCCTGGTTTCCAATCCCAGCATCCCATATCATTTCCCAAACCTAAGCACAGAGCCAGGAGTAAGCCCTAAAAGAGGTTGGGTATGGCCAAAAAAAACCAAAAGCAAGCAAATAAAAAAGTAGCATTACTCATCTGAATGAACAGTTCAAGGACTACTGTTTTAAAAACATAAAAATGGTGGGCCCGGAGAGATAGCACAGCAGCGTTTGCCTTGCAAGCAGCCGATCCAGGAAAGGTGGCTGGTTCGAATCCTGGTGTCCCGTATGATCCTCTGTGCCTGCCAGGAGCTATTTCTGAGCAGACAGCCAGGAGTAACACCTGAGCACCACCAGGTGTGGCCCAAAAACCAAAAAAAAGAAACAAAAAAACCAAAAAAAAAAAAAAAACAACCCATGAAAATGAGGGTAATGGATAGAGACAGTACAATGGGTTGGGTGCATGCCTTGCATATGACCAACCTGGGTTTGACCCCCAGTATCTTTATGATCTTCTGAGCACTGCCAGGATTGATCCCTAAGCAATTCTAGTTATGCCCCTCTCAAAAATAAATAAATAAATAAAATGAAAAAGATTCAGCATTTTTCAGTTTTTATAACATTATACACCATTTGATAGTTTTTATTTTAAAATGGTATTTTTTATTATTGTCTCATACAGTGGGGCAGGAGAAGCTGTTTTGTCGGCAGAGACTATTCCTGGCTCTCTGCTTCTAAGTGATTCCTGGTGGCACTGTGTGGTGCCAGGAAATAAGCCTGTGTCAGCAGTGTTCAAGCAAGGATCTTTACCCCTGTACTATCTTTCTAACTACTATTTTATATTTTATAAATGTCTCCTGAGGCTGGAGCAATAGCTTAAGAGGCTGACATGGTTTCCCAAGGCTGGCCTGGAGTGGCCACTGAGCACTTCTGAGTCTATCCGCCAAATAATATCAACAAATTAATCTTCTTGTCCACCAGGGCTGGTAAACATTTTTTGTATTGCGAGTAATATTAACTGTTTCAACTACTCAACACTTTTCTTAGAGTAGCAATAAGAAAATCAGAAATGAAGGGAATGGCATTGTTCTAATAATGTCTTCACAACAAGTTGTGGGATCGATATAGCCTATGGGCTTGAGTTTGCTGACTGTGCTCACGCAAGCATGATCTAGTTGTTATGCACAACAATCTTCCAAAGTAAGAGGAACACAAATAACTATTCTCATGTTTTTAAATATCAAGCAAAAATATGTCTAGGAAAAACGAAACAAAATTTATCTTTGGAGTGTAAATTTAATACTCATCCTTGCACCAACAGCACTGCTCAAAAACTTTTGTTCGGGGCCCGGGAGATAGCATTGAGGCAAGGCGTTTGCCTTTCATGCAAAAGGTCATCGGTTCGAATCCCGGTGCCCCATATGGTCCCCTGTGCCTGCCAGGAGCAATTTCTGAGCATGGAGCCAGGAGTAACCCCTGAGCACTGCCGGGTGTGACCCAAAAACCAAAAACCAAAAAAAATAAAAAAATAAAAAAAAACCCCACTTTTGTTCGTGTTAAATTGTGTGAGTTTATTTACATGTCAAACTCTGTCTTTAAAGCTATGTCAATAGGATACTGAAAAGGATGATCTGGCTTTCTAAAACACTTGTAAGCCATTTTACTTCTTTATTTTTCCTTTCTTCTTTTTATTTTGTTTTTTTTTTGGGGGGGGGCACACCCAGCATCACTAAGGGGTTACTCCTGGCAGGCTCGGAGGACCATATGGGATGCCTGGGATCGAACCTGGGCCTGTCCCGGGTTGGCTGTGTACAAAGCAAATACCTACCACTGTGCTATCGCTCTGGCCCCATTTTCAAATTCAGTTTACTTAGACTGAAAGAATAAGCCATCTCCACATTCACTTCTAAATTTCTATTTTTTGGCTTTTGGGCCTTAACAACGATGCTGAAAATAAGGAATAGGTCTGTTCCTGCCTCAGGGTTTAGGGGTAGTTCCCAGCTTAGTGATGGGGTGACATGCAATACGAGGCACCAAACTAGACAAAACACACAGTCAATATTATCTCTATGCTTAGTTTCCATGCATTCAGTCAGAATACCAAATGATGTACTGCAAATGGCACAGTGATAAACCTGAAAAATACTAGCTGCACTGTCAGTTAAGTTTGTCCAAATCACACTGCCACAGTAAATAAAAATTTTGCATGGTTACTATACCTCAGCAGTTTCATGTCCATTAATTGTCATACAGACATCCAGGTCACTCTGTTTGAACCCAAATCCATTTTTTGAGGAGCCAAACAAGCTCAACTTAGTTCCTATTAGGAATATATAGAAAGTAATAATTACCTGAATACATTTAATATTTTGATCAAAATAACACATTTATGAATCAAACCCAGTTAACTATCTTATACTGAACTCACAAACTATGTTCCTATGAATCAGTCATTATAAATTTTCTCTCAAGATTTGCTTGTAAATACACATATACTATAAATAGCATAACAAATACCGAATACTTTATTTTTAAATCAAGAACATTTTAAGAAAAACGTCTAATATCAACATATATTTTCATGTATTACACTTCATGATGCAAGTACACTACTTAACTTTCATTTTATTTTGGATTTTGGGCCACATCTGGTGATGCTCAGAGGGGTTACTCTTGGCTATGTGCTCAGAAATCGCTCATGGCTTGGGGGACTATATGGGATGCTGGGGGATTGAACCACAGTCCATCCTAGGTTAGCATGGGCAAGTTAGAGACGCCTTACCGCATGCACCACTGCTCTGGCCCCTGACTTACATTTTAAAAGAATGATGTTGACATTAAACATAATACTAAGTTAAACTCCCTCGTGGCATCAGCTAAGACACACACTGTATCAGTGTTCTCTATATCACTCAAGTTCTGTATAGTAACTGAAGGCAGGGTGGACCAGACCATCTTAGATTTATCAGCTAAAGCCCTATAGCAATATGAGTATCTTCTTATTCTTCTCAGAATTTAATTTCCTTATTACTGATGTACTCATTCTGTTAGACCTTTTTTTTCAGAGAAAGGCACATAATTATTTACCTGGAAACTCCTGTCTTATGAAACTTTCTAGGTTTTGCCGAATATATTCACGAGCCTGATCTTCTGAAACAGTTGGAGAAAAATCCTCTGTTTAAAATAGAAACATTAAGAAACAATGACTGTTTACATTGTCTAAAATTTTTTTTAACTTTATCAAAGTTAGACTTATAAGCTAAAAAGATAGAAAACAAGCAAGCAAGCAAAAAAAAAAATCCTTAAATTTCATGTGCCTTCTAGATAAAACACATTTAGGAATATAGCGAGTGCCTTTAAATGAGTCTTATATTGAGAACTCCTCTAAAAATGTAAATTAAACTAGGGGCCGGGCAGTGGCGCTGGAGATAAGGTGCCTGCGCTAACCTAGGACGGACCACGGTTCGATCCCCCGGCTCCCCATATGGGTCCCCGTGCCTGCCAGGAGCGACTTCTGAACGAATAGCCAGGAGTAACCCCTGAGCGTCACCGGGTGTGGCCCAAAAACCAAAAAAAAAAAAAAAAAAAAAAAAAAAAAAAAAAAAAAAAAAAAAAGTAAATTAAACTAAATTTAATTTTATAATTGTTCTTAAGGGATCCATGGATCTATAAAGGGAACAATGCAAGGATTCCTCAAAGTGTAAATACAGAAGTTTGTGAATATTTGCACATTTATTTTTATAAAACGGGATCTAGTTTCCTTTATAGCTCAAGACTCAAAATCACAAATGTCTTCTAGCACAGATATCTCAAGATATAATAAAGATGCACCAAATTCTACTATTTGTTTATTTATTTATGTATATTTTTTACTTATGAGTCATCATTTTCTCCATCCTCAACCCCCTTTGATATATCACCAGCATTTATAAGACCAGACCTAGTAAGGAAAAGTAGGAGGTCTGGAGACAAAAGCATGAACTTACTATTATGAATTATTAAAAAAGTCAGAATGAGAATATTCTCAGAATTCTGCTCTTTTGGGGGGGCAAACTGACTAACGCTCAGGGGTCAAACCTGGTGAGGCTTGGCTAACCACATAGGGGTGATCAGAATCAAACCCAGGGTGGCTGGGTGTCAGGCAAGCACCCTAGCTGCTGCACTATCTCTCCATGCACCTTTGTAGAACTTCAAATTTCCATATGCCTACATTTCCCATTTCCTGTATTTCTCTAACTTCCCTACATTAAAGAGTCAATATGAAGGCTATTAGAATTCATCTATGGTCAGATTTTAGAAATGCTAGGCTAAATAATTAAATGGATTTCCTTACCCATCAACTAACTCTTTGAGGATATGGTGAGAGTTATTCCAAAATTTGCAGACCAGTGACATAGCATAAAGGACTGACTGTGTGTATTATGCATGTGGGAGGCCTGGGCTCAGTCTCCAGCATCACATGTCCCCCCTGGAATATCTGGGATTTGCCCATGAGCACCAGGTGCTTCTCCACCATCCTCTCCAACACCTCCAATTCCAAAACAGTTATTCTTTACTTGACCTGAGGAATATTTGTCATAAAATACTAAATAATAATATAAAATCATTTCAAAAAATACCATTTGGGAAACACAAACTTCTAACCTTAAGATTTAAAGTGATCAGGTGCAGAGTGGGGCAGGCAGACCACTTAAAGAAATCCTCTGTAATTCTTTCCTTCCTCCATATCTGTGACACTCACTTGTTGCATGTCCCAAATAGAAGCAAATACATAAACCACTATGGACATACAAAGACTGGAACTGACTTAACCTAGATTAATGTAACTGACTTGCAACTCAGATGACGAGAAACATGCGAATTTAATGTTCTGAAAAAACCCAAAAGAAATGAATGACTTACTATAACACTGCATGCAAACTTGATCTAAGATATATGAAAATTTGGGTGTTAATGGTGGCAAAGGTTCCAGCTGGATTCTTTTGAAGTCTTCAGGACAGTCCTTCTTTAGATGACCTTCTCGTTTACATAAACTGCATACTACTGTAGGAGTCTGCAGAAAGATGGCAAAGCAAAACAAGGCTTAAGATAACTTATTTTATTTAGTTTTTATTAACTATTTATTAGGCAAGATCTTGACTTTTTAGGTACACAGTTTACACAGTTTTAGGTACAAAGTTTCCAAATGATTGAAAATACATTGAATGCCCTGTTCCTGAACCTCCTGGCAGAAGGAATCCCTTTAGAGCTATTTGTTCAAGGGAGTCAGTCCTGTAGAGCATTTGCTCCAGGGAGTCTCCTTGAGGCTGAAAGCTTGGAGACACCACTGCTCCAGATGAGGAGGGACAACACAAAGTGGGGCAATAACCCCCATTAATAATCCCAATTGGGCTTGACCTCGGGCAGTTCTTCCTCCCTCACAGAGGGCTCAGGTTATAATACTTATCAATAGTGACTTGCTCCAGGGCACTCTTAAACCCCAAGGTTCCAGCTTAGCTTTTCCCCAGCACCTTATTCCTCTCTCCATTTCCTTTTACCCTTCAGATATCCTAGTCCCTCTTTTGGTCCTATATAAGTACTGTTCTAAATTAATAAAGGGTTTTTGGTCATCAGACTGGACTCACTCTTTCTGGGTCATAAGCATGGGGAAAGGAGGAGGAAACAGGACAACAGGGTCAGTACACATGAAGTCATTCTGAACTAAAACAGAAAGACCCTAAGAGAAAAAGGTCATTATTTTCATTACTTATGAAAATTCCTGAGTCTAAAAATAGAGAAATGATCTGAGGGGTTGTACCACAGTGAAAACCAACGCCTTACCTAGCAGGACTCAGGAACAAAGCTATGTCTGAGCATATAAGAATTGGAAAAAGGGGCCGGGCGGTGGCGCTGGAGATAAGTTGCCTGCGCTAACCTAGGATGGACTGCGGTTCAATCCCCTGGTTCCCCAGATGGTACCCCGTGCCTGCCAGGAGCGACTTCTGAGCGAATAGCCAGGAGTAACCCCTGAGCGACACTGGGTGTGGCCCAAAAACAGGAAAAAAAAAAAAAAAGAACTGGAAAAAAGGGGCTGGAGAGATAGCATGGAGGTAAGGGTTTTGCCTTGCATGCAGAAGGATGGTGGTTGGAATCCTGACATCCCATATAGTACCCTGAGCCTGCCAGGAGCTATTTCTGAGCATAGAGCCAGAAGTAACCCCTGAGCGATGATGGGTGTGACCCCAAAATAACCAAAATACTGGAAAAAAAGACACATTAATTTGATTTCAGGTCTCCTTCCTAAGTTTAGGATTAGCTGATTACCTTGCCTTTGGTGAAGGAGAGTTTACTAAATTCATAGAAGAAATCAGACTGATCCACAGGTGCATTTTCCTCACATATGTCTTTATCTTGAAGATTGATCTTATTAAATTCTGTCAGGAGAGCTCCATCTATGTGTGTTTCACATTCTTTCAAGTCTTCATACCCAGCGGGCCCACCTAATTCACCTTCTTCAGACAGGGCATCCTCATCCCCTGATCCAACATAGGTACTGTTTAACTCATCTTCATTAGGTATGTTGTCTTTATCTTCCCTGTGGGTAGTAGAGAGCCCAAGTTCTTCACCCTCCTCCTCTTCCTCTTCTTCAGAGTCAATAATTCGTGACGTGTGACTCTGATTAGAAGAGGCAAAGTGACTTAGAGTACCTTTCAGCTCTTTAGTACCTTCTATCCTTTCTTTAGCATCAACCTGCTCATTCATGCTAGCAAACCCTTCACTTTCTTTAGCTGTAGGATTTTGGCAGACATCTAAATTATTTTGTATGCTGTCACAGATAACATGATCTCTCTGCTTGCCACAAACTAGATCATAGACAGTAAGATCTGTGCCCTCCCTTACAGTCTTCTCTTTCCCATTTTTATCTTCAGTTTCTCTGTGGTACTCTGCAACATCCTGATAATTACCACAGCTGACTCCTGTCTTGACAGAGTCTGAACTTCCAAGCTGGACATCAAGATACAGGTTTCCTACTTCATCTGCTGGCAGGCTTCCAGTCATCTCTTTACTGTCAAGGGGCTGGACCTTGTAGGTATCTGCAGCTGAAGTGGCTGCACCAATTCCTTGATCCAAAACTGAGTTTTTTAGTTTACCACCTTTTACTTCAACATCTGGATCATGCACTTCTACTTCATTAGAATGCTTGGGAATACTTTTAACAGTATTTAGAGGCTTTGCAAGGCTGGATTTTGTAATTCTGTGTGGTAGAGCAAAATACTTATATGTTGTCCTTAAACAATGAAGTATATATTCGAATACAGGTTGATTATTCAGGGTCCTTGCCACATTTCTTTTAACAGAGTAGGGATCTGAAACAGAAACAAAACAAAACAAAATCCAACACTCCATATATATTTTTATTTCAGGTTTTAAAAGTTGCCCTGCTGCAGATAGACAGTAAACACAGAATTGATCATAAAAGAGTAAGAAACTACAGTTAAAGAACAAAGAGAAAGGCTTTTAAAAATCTTATCTCTTAAGAGAACATATGCTGCTCAGAACCAGAATCCTTACCTATTAATTTTGTGATTGTGGGGACAGGAAAGGCAACATCAGTGTAGCTCCTATAACCTAAGGAATCGAGGTCTTCCCACCAGGCTCTACTGAATACTTTTCCTCCCCACTCATCCTATGCCTGTTCTTGGGTCAGCTTACCTCCACTCTTCTGACCTGGGAAGCCCCATCACTGAACTGGCTGGACTGAATTCAGGGGTGAGAGGGAGGCACCAGGAGGAAACAAAACTTCTGTCAATCTTTTCTCCTCCCCTAGAACTCCAGCGGGTTAGGTAATTGGCCAGAAGAGCTGAGTCAGAGAAACTGCAGGGGAGGGTTTAACATGTGAGATCTCTGTGATGGCACAGAAGTTATGCTAAATGCAAACATAAAGCCTGATGGAACATAAAGCTTGATGAAAATCAAGCGAAGAGAAAAGTATTCCATTTAGGAAATTCTTTAAATTATTGGAAGCAGAAGAATGAAGATGTGCAGAGGGGTTTTAATCTCCTAGCTTTGCGAAGCTGAGAAAACAATTCATTTATGAAAGAAATGAAACAGGGTATGTTGGTGCATCATTTATACAACAGGTGTAGGTAACAGAGCCTTCAGTTAGGAAAAGTGGTGTTTTTAAAAAGTAAATTCTAGTTATTATTACTGCAGTTAGAAAATGTATTTTCCTCATCTCTGTGAAAGTAAATATCAATAAAAATTTATGAAATGACTAAATCTAAAAACCCAGAATTAAATGCAGTACAGAAGGAAAGGATGTACACACATGAGAAAAAGCTTTAACCATCTAAGCTAAAAACTTTTTTTGGGGGGAAAGGACACTACTGTCAGTGTTCGGGGCTTACTCCTGGCTCTACATTCCAGAATTACTCCTGGCAAGCTTGGAGGATGATATAGGATGGTGGGGATCGAGTCCAGGTCAGTCATATGCAAGTCAAGTATCCCTACCTGCAATATTACTGCTTCAGCCCCAAATTTGATAATTTTTAAAGAATTCAGCAAGCAATATTTTAGTTGCTTATGTTATAAATTATGAGAACCTATTGCAGCTTCTTAAAAATTCAAGTCTTAACAGTTTGGTTCCCTTGACTAATGTGTGAAAGAAATTTTATTTTTGGAGTAAGGCCTACCTACCTTGCATACAGTAGCCAAAAAGACTGAAATAAAAGAATGTCTGTCAAACTAGTACCTTGATATTGAAATAAAATGGAACAGCATACCTTCAATGGCAATTCGCTTTTTGGGCCAATCCTTTGATTCACGAGACACTGATTCTTTAACTCGGATACTTATCACTAAATCAGCCAAATTAAATTCTAACGCATAGAATCGAAGCAATTCCACCCAGAGCTGCCCAACTGGTACTGACGGCTGGTGCTTTAAGTCAAACACTAATGATACCTATTAAGAGCAAAGAGAAAATATACAGATCATTATTATTTAAGATTGTTTAAGATCAGCATAATCTGAAAAACTACAGAGATCATTCAAACACCGTGTATTTTTTTAAATAAAAGAAACCTTAACAAAGATATGAATGTGACAATCCACCTAGCCAAAATAGCATCTATCTTGTTTACTAGAAAAAGCAGTCTTTTATTGCATTCCTGGTATTCGAACATGTTAAAAATCTACTTATTTTTAGAGGCAGGCACATTTTTAAGAACCAGGAAGCATTCCTAATTTTGAGCATAATTTATAATCACAGAGAACCGTGCACAGACTACTATTATTTTCAGCACCAAGTTCTTCCTTTTACTGCCTTTATTAGAGGCGGGCACCTTTAATAGATCACACAGAAATGGGCAGTAGCTGAAGACTGTAAAAAGCTCAGTGAATCTGCCAGTGGTAATCAATTGGAAAGTAAAACATCTTTGGATATCAGAAACTTGGGTCTAATTTTACATTCACAGACTTGGCAAGTTAGATTATACTATGATGTAATAAAATGGAAAATGCATAGGAGTAAAGGTAGGGGGAAAACGGGTTCAAATAGGAATTTGCTATTTCAAAGCTCTTAATTGCTCTATGACTTAATTGCTTAATTAATTAATCAAATTAATTGCTCTCAGGTTGGCAATGTAGCAGTGTCTAAAGGAATTAACTAGTTTTGGAATGGGACATATTTAGAATTGAAATCCAACTCTGCCATGTATTAGCTGTGTCTGATTAAGGTATGTAAGTCGTCTAAGCCTCAGTTTCCTCATTTGAACAATGGGGATCATAGTACCCACCTCATAGGGTTGTTGGGAGGACTGAGTGAGTGTCTGTAAAGAGCTTAGCACAGTGCCTGGCACACATGTTCAAAAAATGGTCGCTACCATATCTGCAGAGTAGGGATGATACCACCTATAACACAGGATAGTTATGAAGATTAAATCAGAAACAAGGGAATGCATCTGGCAGACTTGGTTGTTTTCTATATTTTTTCAGTTTAGTTTTTTTTTAGGAACAATAAATTCATTTATCATTGAAACATGTCACAATTAGATGATGCTCTTAAGAGGTTATCTAGTTCAACTCCCACATATTTCAAGAGATGGAACTTTTAGTGACTTGTTAAAAGTCTCACTGATTATGACAGGATCAAAACACTGTCACACTTCAATTTAGTCAGACCTTCCACTCAGTTTCAGAAGTGGCAAAATATTACATCTAAGTAGCATAAAATATAAAATAACATAGTTAATTGGATTTACGGCAAAAGTTTTTTCCATTCAAATTTCTTTTGCTTTTGCCTTTATTTTGGGGGGGCGGGCATACCTGAGATGGTGCTCAGGGTCTATTCCTTGCTCTGTGCTCAGGAGGGACCCCTGGCAATGCTCCAGGAACCATATGTGGTGCTAAGGATTTGTATTGGGGTCAGTTGCATTCAAGGCAAGTGCCTTACCTCCTGTCATCTCTCTCCGGCCCCTCATCACATTTTAAAAATTCACATTAAATCTCAACCACAATGTCTGTCAAGTAATATAAACTCATTCATCAGGTGAATTTACAAAGCAGAAGTGATAGAAAATGTCTAGATCCTAAATACTGTAGTTGAGAACACAAAGGAAACTCCCAGAAACTGAAAGCCACATTAAATTTCACCTTTATCCATAAGTTTTAGCACTAGTACGGATTTTTTATGTATCTCACTGAAATTACAGTACCATAAATAAAACTTAATTTTGGGACCAGAAGGACATACATTTTAATATTGTGTACTAAGTAGAGCACACTTTCTTTTTCAAATAAAACAGAAACAAACACTTAAGTGCTTACCACATGCTTGGCACTGAGTTATGCTTTTTTTTTTTTTTTTTTTTTTTGGTTTTTGGGCCACACCCAGTGACGCTCAGGGGTTACTCCTGGCTATGCGCTCAGAAGTCGCTCCTGGCAGGCACGGGGGACCATATGGGAACCGGGGGGTCGAACCGTGGTCCGTCCTAGGCAAGGCAGCAGGCACCTTACCTCCTGCGCCACCTCCCGGCTCCCAAGTTATCTTTCTATAAATCAACAACCCTGAGAGAGTACCAACATCAACTCCATTTTTAGGTGAGGAAACTGGGGCACAGAAAGGTTAGGTATCTTGCTTGAAGACACACAGCTAGTAAGTAGGAGAGCTGAGATACGATTCATATACGTATTTTGGTTCAACTTCCTGAATATTATTTTATTTTTTCCCATTAGTGGAACCCCAAATAGGAAACAAAGCAGCTGAGATAGATAGCAATTCTTTTCCTACACACCACAATGCTCAAGATTCTAGAAAACAACTGGACAAATGATTCATCACTTTCTCTTCTTTTAGGTATAAATATATATTAACTATAGAAATGACATGATTTTTTTTTTTTGTGAAAAACAGGTAATAGAATCCTGTATGAGGTATTTTGTGGACTTTTAGTCCAATATGAACAAAGCTATGAGATCAGCGCTTAGTCCCTAATCTGGGGCAGAATTCTACTCTTCGTTTCATTTTGGTGTCACATCTGGTTGTGCTCAGGGGTACTTGGAAGACCAGATGTTGCCAGGTGGTACATGGGAAATCATATGTGGTGCCAGAGACCAAACTGGGGTCAACTGCATGCAAGGCAAGTATCCTAAATGTTATATCTCTCCAGACCCTAAATCATGTTCGTAATCACTAACTGTGATATTGTTAGTGATCTGAGTTAGTTGGTTTTTAGATTATTTAAAAATACACAATATGGGGCCCGGGAGATAGCATGGAGGTAAGGCGTTTGCCTTTCATGCAAAAGGTCATCGGTTCGAATCCCGGTGCCCCATATGGTCCCCCGTGCCTGCCAGGAGCAATTTCTGAGCATGGAGCCAGGAGTAACCCCTGAGCACTGCCGGGTGTGACCCAAAAACCAAAATAATAAATAAATAAATAAATAAATACACAATATAATCTAAAATCTAAGTTCCTTAATGATTACTGACTTATTTATAGGCTATTGCACATACACAAAAAGCATTAGTAACTAAATTGAATGACCTAATTTTACCTTTTCTCCCTCCTCATTTATTCAAAGGACTAGAGAAAATAGTCCTGAAAACTTGATATTTGACAGAAAAGGACTGATAAGCTTAAACTCCATTGAGAACTAAATTAAAAAAAAAACTGGAAGTAAGAACAACATAACAGACCTGCCCCCTTTTGACAGGAATTTCTTTTGATGCTCCTTCTTTAGGTTTATCTACATCCGTTGCTACATTATCAGTGTATTCCCAGATCACAGCATCTTTCTGAATGTCTTTAAGATTGAAATTCCCTAGTCTGTTTAAGGAGTATCCTTCAATCTAGGGAAAAAAAGAAAAGACTTGTATCAGTGTGTATTCAGGAACATAAATGAAAAGAATGTACTTTTAAAAATATATAAAAGGTATTATTTATGGATATTTGTGATACCTGCAAATTAAAAAAACATGTTTTAAAATAAAAGAGAAATACAACTTGTGAAATACTTCTTTGATAAACAGTTTGAAATAAGTTTGGGAAAGATGCCCACTCTTTAATTAATTACTTTGATGGTTTCTGACTCTTGTTTACCTCAGGTTTGGCCATTACTGCTTTCTTTTCACTTTAATCTGGGACCCATTTTCCTGGCTTGATGTATTTTGACTAATTTTGTATTGAATTCTGAATATTGTGGTATGATTCTGTAATATAAAATTTCTATATTTACCTTACTTCAAAAGGTATTATTGATACTTTTTATAGGTAATTGGCTTGACAAAATGCAGACACAGCCACATTTCTCATGGACTCTTCCCACAGTTCAGGTTTTGAAATCTTCAGTCATAACTTAGCTTCACATGTATGATTCAATGAGTATGTCATAAATCTAGAAATGCCTTGAGTCATCAATTTTTTAAATCTTATCAATATTATTACAAATAACACTTTTCTTCCTTTTCTCATATTTTGCATCTCTTAACAACCATCGATTTTTCACTTTGCTTTTTAGTTTGTCTTGAATCAAGTTCACACTTTTTCCCCGACCATGTCCTGGAGTCTGATAAAACTGTCAAAGTCATTTATTATTACTGTGACAAATTGGTTGTTGGATTACACCCAGCAATGCTCAGGGGTTACTCCTGGCTCTATACTCAGAAATTGCTCCTGGCAGGCACGGGGGACCATATGGGATGCCGGGATTCGAACCACCATCCTTCGGCATGCAAGGCAAACACACTACCTTCATGCTATCTCTCTGGCCACCTATTGTAACAATTTTAAACTAGGACTTTTTTGGATTCATTTGGATAAATAACAATATTTATCTTTCTGTTTATATTACTTATCTGTTCTTGCAAATTTTCCTTTTCATAACCTGTAACATATTAAATCCTAATTGTGTAAAATTCTTGACTGGCTAATTACAATGTTGTGCATTCAACTTAAATTACGTTTATTGCCTACTACTATGTCTTGACATCCTTTTGTTGGGAGCCAGAGCAAAACAGATCACTGGCACTGCACATGGTCCCTGAGCACCACAAAGAATAAGTCCTGATTGTAGCCATTTGTGGCTTTCCAAGTCTCAAATTCATTGAATATGAAATGTATGTACTGGATAAGAGAACAAATACGCCTTTTATTTTTATCTGGCTAAGCTTTATCTTGTTAAGCTATTAAATTTACGTTTTGTTATAGCTGTAGATGTCAGGTTAAAACTTTCTCTAGGGGTGTCTTCATCTCCCCTGTTTTCATAAGATTCTCCAGAAATTTCCTCAAGAAGGTCTTGAGGAACATGCAGGGTTTTTTCCATTTGAAAACTTTTTTTTTTTTTTTTTTTTTTTTTTTTTTTTTTT
>PVKC010005339.1:0-33413 GCA_004027635.1 Crocidura indochinensis | reverse complement strand
GGCCTTGTAACATCTTGTTTAGTACATTCAGCTTATGTGTGATGTCAACAAGAAAAGCTAAGTCCATGAGCCATTTGTGATCACTCAACACAGAAACAACATTCCCATTCTTCTCCGTGAAAGCTTTCACTTCTCTCAACTCAAAAAATTTTTTCAGGACATTTCCCCTGCTGAGCCAACATAGCTCAGTGAAATAGAGCGCATCTCCATATTCTGATTCCATTTCCTCTAGAAAAGCATGGAACCTCCTGTGCCCCTGGATCTGATATGGCTGATGCATTTCACAACAACAGACATCACATTGTCACATGGCAGGCATTTACTGCAAAGGGCCTGCTAATGGATAATGCAGTGAAGAGCAATGGCCTTTTCTACACTCTCCTCTTCAAGTTTTTTTTGAAGAAGTGTCGCCAGTCCATTTTTCCTCCCTGTCATCGATGGTGCTTCATTGGTTATTATTACAACAAAATTCTTCCATGGCAAACCTGCATTCTCAATGGCATCACACAGATGCCCAAATATCTCATTAGCGGTGGTCAGGCCATGCATTAGAATTATTGTGAGCAGCTCCTTTGTCAATTCAAAATTGCAATCAACACCACAGACATAAATTGTGAGCTGCGCAGTGTCTGTTATATCTGTGCCCTCGTCAAGAGCAACTGAGTATGCATGAAAACATTTGGCTTTCTCACACAGTTGATGATAAATGTCACTTGACATGTCAGAAATGCGCTCTGCCACAGTGTTGGCAGAATGGCTGATTTTGCTAAACTGACGTTTCTTTTCCAGACAGATAATATTTGCAGCCTGTAATATGCATTTTTTAACAAACTCTCCTTCTGTGCATGGTTTCCCTGCCTTAGCAATCATCTCACTAACCATGTAACTAGCTTCTACTGATGCAACATTCTCTTTGGTTGCTTTCTTGAAGAAATCTTGTTGCCTCATTAGACATACTTTAAGACTGGCAACCCACAAGGCTCTCTCATTTCCTTGATATTTTGCACATTCCTCAGCATGTTTAGTTTAATAATGACATTTCAAGTTGTATTCCTTGTGCACTGCAACTTTCTCTGAGCAAATAAGACATGTGGGGATGCCCCTGTGATCAACAAAGAAATACTGTGTCTTGGGGCCCGGGAGATAGCATGGAGGTAAGGCGTTTGCCTTTCATGCAAAAGGTTATCAGTTCGAATCCCAGTACCCCATGTGGTCCCCCGTGCCTGCCAGGAGCAATTTCTGAGCATGGAGGTAGGAGTAACCCTTGAGCACTGCCAGGTGAGACCCAAAAGCCAAAAAAAGAAAATACTGTGTCTCCCATTTTTCCTGAAATTGTCTGTGCTCGTCATCAATCTTTCTCTTCACTGCAGGCTCTGATGGAGTCATGATGAAGGTATGACAAAATCTAATTCTATATAATAAATGTATACAATATTATACTTATTATAATATAATATAATACATTATAACTGTTAATAATTATAATTATTATAATCTATAATATATCTATAATATATATAAAAATCTAATAAACTTCTTTCCCTTCTCTCCCTTAGGCCTCCGATAATGCAATGGACAGCGGGCAGGAACAGTGGAAATGACGTCTGTGCTTGGCACAAAGTATTCACAATTATTCGCTTACCGAATATTCACAATAAAAAATTGCATTAGTAAGAAAAAATAGCAAAAAAAATCACATTAAACATTTGCATACCCCAAACGGAACTGCTCGGGGTATGCAAATGTTTAATGCGATTTTTTCTTACTAATGCGATTTTTATTGCGACTATTCTGTAAGCAAATAATCACGAATACTGCAATATTTGAAGATCGGCCGCGGGCCACAAAATGTTGTACGGAGGGCCACAAACAGCCTGCAGGTCGTGAGTTTGAGACCCCTGCCCTAGATCAACTCTTCCTATTTTTCCCTCCTAATAAATTTGCACATTACATTCCTACAAACTGGTGTGCTTTTCTCTTTCTTTTCCTTAAGTCTTTTAGATCTTAGTCACTTCCCCTAGGAAGTTTTCCATGATACCTATCTCTTCCTTCATTTACATCAGATCTCATTATTACTTCACTTTAACTATACTCAAATTTTTATCTGTTTCAGTGACTATTAGTCTTATGAAAATAGAAGTTTGGCAATTGCAGTGTAATTTTGGTTACCAAGATAAATTAAGATATCAGATATTGGGGTCAAAGCAGTGGTGCAACAATAGGGCATTTGCCTTGCATGCAACTGACCTAGAACTGATGGTGGTTCAATCCCCCTCGCGTCCCATATGGTCCCCAAAGCCAGGAGCGATTTCTGAGCTCAAAGTCAAGAGTAGCCTCTGAACGTCACTGATTGTGCCCCGCCATAAAAAGATATCAGATATTGTTCTATGATATCTAGCATTGTGTTTGCATATGGTAAATGCACAAAAAAATGAATGAACAAATGATATATACATGATGTCAGTCTGTATGTTATGACCTGAAAGGCTTCCCGTTCCTGTTCTTTTTTTTAAAATAATATCTTTATTTAAGTACAATGATTACAAACATGTTTGTAGTTGGGTTTCAGTCATAAAAAGAATACCCCCCTTCACCAGTGCAACATTCCCCCCAACAATGCCGCCTAATCCTTCCTCTCCCAACCCCTGCCTGTATTCGAGACAGGCATTTTATTTCTCTCATTCTATAACATTGTCATGATATTTGTTAGTGTAGTTATTTCTTTAACTATATTCATCACCCTTTGTGGTGAGCTTCAGCTCGTGAGCTGGTCCTTCAAACCCTCATTTCTATTGTCTCTGGGTATTACTAAAATAATGTCTTATTTTTCTTAAATTTCATAAATGAGTGAGATTATTCTGTGTCTATCTCTCTCCCTCTGACATTTCACTCCGCATGATAGTTTCCGTGTCCATGAAAATTTCATGACTTTATCTCTCCTGATGGATCCATTGTGTATATGAACCACAGTTTCGTTAGCCATTTATCTGTTGAAGGGCATCTGGGTTGTTTCCAGATTCTGGCTATTGTAAATAGTGCTGCAAGGAATGTGGGTGTGCAGAAGGCATTTTTGTATTGTATTTTTGTATTCTTAGGATATATCTCTAGGAGTGGTATAGCTGGATCATATGAAACCTCAATTCTGAGTTTTTTGAGGCATCTCCATATTGTTTTCCATAAATGCTGGACTGAATGACATTCCTACCAACAGTAAACGAGAGTTCCTTTCTTTTTTTGATTTTTTTTTTTTTTGGTTTTTTGGGCCACACCCAGCGGTGCTCAGGGGCTACTCCTGGCTATCTGCTCAGAAACAGCTCCTGGCAGGCACGAGGGGACCATATGGAATGCTGGGATTCGAACCAACCACCTTAGGGCCTGGGTCAGCTGCTTGCAAGGCAAATGCCGCTGTGCTATCTCTCCGGTCCCGAGAGTTCCTTTCTCCCCACATCCCTGCCAGTACTGATAGTTCTTTTGATGTGTGCTAGTCTCTGTGGTGTGAGATGATACCTCATTATTGTTGTGATTTGCATCTCCCTTATGATTAGTGATGTAGAACATTTTTTCATTTGCCTTTTGTCCATTTGTACTTCATCTTTGAGGAAGTATCTGTTCATTTCTTCTCATGATTTTTTTTTTTTTTTTTTTGGTTTTTGGGTCACACCTGGCAGTGCTCAGGGCTCACTCCTGGATCTATGCTCAGAAATTGCTCCTGGCAGACTCAGGGGACCATATGGGATGCTGGGATTTGAACCACCAACCTTCTGTAATCAAGGCAAATGCCTCACCACCATGCTATCTCTACTGACCCACCGATTTTTTATGAGTTAGATGCTTTTTCTTGTTAAGTTCTGTCAGTATCTTTTATATCTTAGATATTAGCCCCTTATCTGATGGTACTGGGTGAATAGTTTCTCCCATTCTGTGAGTGGCTTTAATATCCTAGACACTATTTCTTTTGAGGTGCAGAAGCTTCTCAACTTAATATAGTCTCATCTGTTTATCTCCACATCCACTTGTGTGGACACTGCTGTTTCCTCCTTGAAGATACCTTTAGTATCAATGTCATGGAGTGTTTTATCTACATGTAGTTCTATGTACCTTATGATTTCAGGCCTGATATCAAGGTCTTTAATCCATTTGAATTTTACTTTTGTGCATGCTGTTAGATGGAGACCAGATTTTGCTTTTTTGCATGTGGCTAATCAGTTGTTCCAACATTACTTATTGAAGAGGCTTTCCTTCCTCCATGTTGCATTCTTTCCATTAACAAGATTGTATGTCTGGAGAACATTCTATGAATACTCAACTCTATTCCATTGATCTGAAGGTCTGTCTTTATTCTTATACCATGATGTTTTGCTTTGTAATACAATTTAAAGTTGGGGAAAGTGATGCCTCCCATGTTCCTTTTCTTAAGGGTTTCTCTAGCTATTTGTGGGTGTTTATTGTTCCAAATAAATTTCAGAGAGTATGATTCACTTCTTTGAAGAATGCCATGGGTATCCTTATGGAATTGCGTCAAATCTGTACAATATTCTGTGGATTATTGTCATTTTAAGAAAGTTACTTCTCCCAATCCATAAGCAGCTTATGTATCTCATTTCCTTGTGTCCTTGTTTATTTTTTAAAACAGTGTTTTGTAGTTTTCTTTGCATGAGTCCTTTACCTCTTTAGTTAAGTTGACTACAAGGTATTTGACTTTGTGTAACACTAGTGTGAATGGGATTGTTTTTTTTATTGTCCGTTTCTTTTCTATCATTATTTGTATATAAGAAGGCCATTGATTTCTGCATGTTAATTTTGTAGCCTGCCACTTTGCTATGAGTCTTATGTTTCTCGAAGCTTTTTGCTAGAGTCTTCAGGGTTTTCTCTATATATAGTTTCGTGTCATCTGCAAACAGGAGAGTTTGATTGCTTACTTTCCTATAAGGATGCTCTTGATATCTTTTTCTTTTCTTGGACCTTATTAAATGCCTTCTCTGCATCTACTGATACTATCATATGGCTTTTAATTTTCCTTCTGATGATATAGTGTATTATGTTGATTGATTTACATATGTTAAACCATCCTTGAATTCCTGAAATGAACCCTATTTGGTCATGGTGTGTAACCTTCTTGATGAGGTGTTGGATCCTATTTGCTAGGCTTTGTTGAGGATCTTTATATCTCTGTTCATCAGGGATATTGGTCTGTAGTTCTCTCTTTTTTTTTCTTTTTTTTCCCCCAACATTTCTGTCTAGTATCTTTGTCTGGTATCTGGGTGATATTAGCTTCATAAAAATGATTTGTGACTGTTTCTGTTTTATCAATTTCCTAAGGAGCTTGAAAAGTACTGGTAGTAGTTCTTAAAAGGTTTGAAAGAGTGCTCGCTTTGGCAGCACATATACTAAAACTGGAACGATACAGAGAAGATTAGCATGACCCTTGTGCAAGGATGACATGCAAATTCATGAAGCGTTCCATATTTAAAAAAACTATTTGAGGGGCCGGCAAGGTGGTGCTAGAGGTAAGGTGTCTGCCTTGCAAGTGCTAGCCAAGGAAAGATCATGTCCGTTGTTCGATCCCCCCATGTCCCATGTGGTACCCCCAAGCCAGGGGCAATTTCTGAGTGCTTAGCCAGGAGTAACCCCTGAGCATCAAACGTGTGTGGCCCCCCCAAAAAACAAACAAACAAACAAAAAAACCAAAACAAAGTTTGAAAGAATTGGTTATTGAAACCATCTGGGCCTGGGTTTTTATTTTTTGGAAAGACTTTTCATTACCATTTTTAATTTCCTTAGTAGTGAGGAGACTGTTTAGATAGGCTAGAGCATCCTGATTTAACTGTGAAAGATTCTAAGAGTCCAAGAATTTATCCATTTCTTCCAGGTTCTCATGTTTTATGGCATAGAGTTTCTCAAAGTAGTCTCTAATTACCCTTTGAATCTCTATTATCTGTAATGATCTCCCCCTTTTCATTTCTAATCTGGTTTATTAAGTTTCTCTCTCTCCTTTCCTTTGTGACTTTTGCTAGTAGTGTATCAATCTTGTGTATTTTTTTAGAGAACCAACTTTTGCTTTCTTTGATCTTTAGAATTGTTTTTTTATATTTCCACTTCACTGACTTCTGCTTTAAGCTTTGTTATTTTTTTCTGCCTATCTATTTTTGATTCTTTTTGTTGATTGTTTTCTAATTTTATAAGCTGTGTCATTAAGTTATTTGTGTAGGCCCCTTCTTCCTTCCTAATGTGCTTGCACATTTTCCTCTCTCACAAATTCTGATGATTTGTATCTTCATTTGCATTTGTTTCCAGGAATATTTTTATTTCCTCTTATATTTCATCTCTGATCAACTGGTTGTTCAGTCGTGAGCTGCTTAATTTCCAGGTGTTAAAGTTATTTTCTGTGTCCCTTCATAGTACACTTCTAATTTTCCTTTCTCTATTCTACCATGAATTTTTCTATTTTGATTGTGAATTGACTGGAGTGAGAATTTTGTTAAGGCATCTGGCTAGTAACAAGATAATCTATAAATAAAAACAAACATACTTTTACCTATGGGGAGTTTGAGCTTCTTCCGAAGGGAAATTCTACGGGATCGTGAGCGGGCACGCCGGTCAGAAGTGGTCCCTGAATGAGCAGTGGTGCATTCTGAAGTGTCCTGCTCAGACTGGCTGCTGGTATCACTTGCCGCACTCTGGGATTTGAACATTTTGCGCCAGAAATCTTTTCGCCCCAGATTGCCTCCTTGCATCTGTTCATCACTGAAAGCAAACAGATAATAGGTTTTAAAATCAGGCAACACTAGTGAAATCTCCCTACATTTTTTCTACCTCTTATCACTACATTTAGGCAAATCAAAGACTATGATCTCTGGTGCATTGAATTTTCAAGTGTAGGATTGAGAGGAGTGAGACCAAAGATGATTTCCTGAGCTTTTTTGTAAAAACACTCATATTTCTGCTGTCACTCTTTTCAACCTCTTAAAATACGAAGTTCTACTGCAGGTATTACTCTGGGATGTGAGTCATAATAGCTAATGTACTTTACATGTCAATAAATATTTATATTTGTTTTTTATTTTTTTAAACCCTTTTCAGAGACATTGTAGTACCCTACCTGACTTCCCGTTTCCACCATATCTTAGTATAAATTTTGGCATTAAATATATTCACAAAAATACTTGAATGGTTAAATAAATGAAATAACCATGCTTAGGTAATGTTTTGTAATTGTTTTGTAATTTTAGGTAATGTTTTGTAATTGTTCACTTAATAATTCTTATTATATTTGATCATATTCTTTTAAATAAAATAAACATAGGTTTAAAAGTGTCCAACTCAATAAAAAGATTGTTAATCTCCATATATTCTTAAATAAATTGTTTCACAAGAGGAAAAGGTCAATTATTTGCACCATTTAATATTAATACTTAATATATCTAGAAATAATAGTTTATTTAAAAAGATGATTTGAAATGAGATACATTTCACTCATTAAATAGATAAAAATTATAAAGATAAAGAAACTTTATCATTGTCTATGATAATAGGATGACTTCACTTTTTGGAAAGTTATTAATATTATGTTTTTGTTGTTTTGCTTTTGAGCCATACCTGGCCGTGCTCAGAAATCACTTCTGGTAGGGCTTGTGGGATAGAATGGGGTGCCAGGATTTAACCTGGTTGGGCCAAGCAAAATAAGCACCCTACCAGCTATAGTATGTCTCTGGCCCTGATTAACATGTTTGCTATCTGAAACTTAATCTTCATCGATGGCAAATAAATGAAACATCGAGGAAGTCAGCCCAAAGAAATGATGGAGGGGTAAGAGTGAGAACAGCAGAAGAGAATTTGCCTTGCATGCTTCAGACCTGGGTTTGATTCTTGGCATTCCCATATGGTCCCCAGAGCAATGCCATGAGAAAGTCCTGAGTACTAAGCCAGAAATTACCAATGAACGCTGCCAGATGTGGGCCAAAAAACAAACAAAAAATAAATTATTGAATAGCAGAGCAAATGTAGATAAAAGGTCAAATGCTCACTGAGTTATAATATGTTAATTAGAAGCAATATAATTTGAATGAACAATAGGACATACAAATGATGGCATACTCTGTTATTGCTAAATTTCTGTTTTTAAGATTATTGCCAGTGGGTAAAACACATATATTGCATAGAGCTGACCAGGGTTTAATTCCCAGCAACCCATATGGTTCCCTGGTTCCACGAGGCATGATTCCTAAGTACATAACCAAGAGTAAACACTAGGCAACAACAATTGTGCATTCACAAAGTCAAATTATAAAGCAGTAATAAGATGATCTAGATAGGATAACAGTTAATTTTTAAGAGTTTCATGTATGAGTATGTTAGTATGTTTACTTGCACAAATGTTCAAAAGTATACCCAATATATAAAAACATTCCCAATTGTTATCTATAGTTAATGCTGCTTTAATTTTTTGGTTGTTTCTTGAGCTACAACCAGTGGTGCTAGAGGTTACTCCTGGCTTTGTGTTCAGAAATTACTCCTGGCAGGTGCAAGGGATCATATGGTTTGCCAGCAATAGAAACCAGGTCAGCTACATGCAAGGCAAATGCCCTCCTGATGTACTGTCACTTTGACCCCAATGCTGCTTTAATTTTAAAACTACTTTCTTCCCTATACTCTTCTTTGTTTTCTACATTAATCTACTTAATGAATACAGCATATATTACTTTAGTAATTTAGAAAGATTATAAAAAATGTTCTAGTATGATGAAATTTGCAATTAGTTTTTGGGTAATAACTTATTTACAAGTTTTGGAGAAAAATAAGAAAATACCCGCAATTTGATAGTACTATGTAAACAATCATTCTACGGAGAAAATGATCCCTCAAAATATCAAGAGTATTAAATATTTTTTATTTTAAAGCAGCAAATTCTATCAATCAAACAGTATGGATTAAATTTTTGACTTAGAATTTTACTTTTAAATTACTTTTATCAATTTCCTGCATTGTATGAAGCCTTTCTTACTTTAGGAGAAATTTGTTATAATGTTGAAAGTAAGAAATATATAGGGGGCAATAATTTGCCAGCTATTTCAGTGAAATCATAGGTTTTTTTGTTTAATGAATATTGTATCAATGAGTATCAGAGAAATTCATATATAAAGTTGATTTTAGTATGATACATTTAATAGGACTTTTATTTAAGCAAAAGAAAAAAGAAAGGAATTGGGAAATAAAAAATTTAGAAGGAGAAACGAACTCTTCATTAGAGTTTAAAGAAAGACCTTTCATCAGAATTTAAAGAAAGAACATTGGCATACTTATCTCCCTGATTCCATGAATAGTCCCTTATCTGACATTGTGTTACATTCTCCAGGGAGAAATATTAATGTAAAGGAATGTTACAACTGTAACTCATTCTGGGGCCAGAGTGATAGCACAGCAGTAGGGCATTTGCCTTGCACGTGGCCTATCTATGACGGTTGGTGGTTCAATTCCCGGCAACCCATGAGCCTGCCAGGAGCGATTTCTAGCACAGAGCCAAGAGGAATCCCTGAGCACCGCCAGGTGTGGCCCCAAACTAAAAAAGACAAAAAAGCCTGAAACTCATTCAAAGAGAAATAAAAAGTCACAAGCAAAATGCTGAGAAGCCAGTTGGTATTTACAGAATGTGGAAGATCATATCTTGCATATTATATGCAGAACACATAATCACATATGAAGATCAATTTTCAAAACTTCAATCACAGGTTAGCTCAGTAATTACTTGAGTTTTTGAAATGTTTTTCCTCTTTTGGGACAAATTTAATGTGTGAAAATATCTTAACTAGTTGTGTGGATATACAGCAATAGACATTTGTCATTAATTTTAATAAAGCTTATTTTTTTATTTTTGTTCTATCCCTACAAATTGGTGTGTGTGTGTGTGTGTGTGTGTGTGTGTGTGTGTGTGTGTGTGTGTGTGTGTTTGGAGGAAGACTCAGTAGTACTCATGGGTGACTCCTGGCTCTGTGCTCAAAACTACTACTGGCAGGCTTGGGGGTGGAGGAATGTATGGGAAGCCAGGAATCAAACCTGGGTTAGCTGTGTGCAAAGCAAATGCCTTACCCGTTGTGCTATCACTCTGGCCAATCACACTAAAATTTTTCTCATGGAAAAAAATTAATATTCTGTTTTGAGAAAATAATTAAAGAATGTCTGTGACTTAATCAATTCATTGATTAATGAGTTAATTCATCCATTGTGACTTGCATTTTTAAGTGCTTATGTGAGCCAACACCAATCTAGCCATTTGGGGTTTTCAGAGCAACAAAACTTCAGTCTTTGGACACATGAAGTTGATTCATCTCCTCCATTCTTTTATGTACCCATTCTAATATTTTTTAAGTACTACACAAACTAGGATAGATTTTAATTTTTTAAGGTTTATTTGTATGCTATAGATTATTATCAACATCCTTTGCTAACTATGGAAAGGAAGTACCATATTTAAAGAAACCCTGAATATCCTGTAGAACTTCTAGGAGAATCTTTTTTTTTTTTTGGGGGGGGGGACTACATTCAGCAATGCTATGGGGCTACTTCTGGCTGCACTCAGGAATTACCTTATTACCTTAAGGGTTTAGAGAGATCATATGAAATGCAGGTGACCAAACTTGTAACAATCTGATGCAACATAAACACCTAACCTACTGTACTATCTCTCTGGCTCCCAAGAAGGATAATTTTCTAACACTAGGATTGGGGAAATAAAATATTCCCACAAACTTTGAATATCGATTGTGTCACTATAATATAGTGAGAATTCTAAATTGTTGTCAAAAGGAAGATATTTCAAAGGGATGTAAGGGATGCTTGCCTTGCCTATGGGAGCTGGGTTCAGTTAAGTCCCACACAGTGTATGGCCCCAGAACTACTGAAAATGGCTCCAGAATAATGTTGGGTAAGGCCTCCTAAAATAAAGACAGAATAAATACTTGTGTGGTTGGAACTGAGATAAGTTGTATATATAATATATATGTATATGTATGTGTTTATATAGTACACATTACATATGGGGTGGTACTAATTTGAAGATGTTTTTTAATTATGCCTTTAAAAATGGAGATAAACAGATGTCAGAGAGTAAAGTAATGGGTATCAGGAGAGCATCAAGTGAAATGGAAAAGTTGATTTCAGCTCAAGCTAGGCACACAAATTTATGTTATTATTTTAAGAAAAGCTTTATTAAACACATTAAAATGCCTTAAGGAATTTGAATTTTAGGGGCCAGAACAATGGCATAGTAATAGGGTATTTGCCTTGCACACAGCTGATCCAGGACGAACCTTGGTTCAATCCCCCAGCATCCCATATTGTCCTCCAAGCCAGGAGCAATTTCTGCGTGCATAACCAGGAGTAATCCCTAAGTGTCACCAGGTGTGGCTCAAAAATCACAAAAATAAAGAAAGAAAAAATAATAAATTTGAGTTTTTAAAAGTAATTTAAAGGGCCCGGGAGATAGCATGGAGGTAAGACGTTTGCCTTTCATGCAAAAGGTCATCAGTTCGAATCCCGGTGCCCCATATGGTCCCCCGTGCCTGCCAGGAGCAATTTCTGAGCATGGAGCCAGGAGTAACCCCTGAGCACTGCCGGGTGTGACCCAAAAACCAAAAAAAAAAAAAAAGTAATTTAAAGCAGTAATGTAGGTGGCACCTCACTCCATCTATGATACTTTTTATTTTTAGATTTATCTGTAGGGTGTGCTTAAGAGGTAAAAGTGAGGAAGAAACTGGGAAATACCGTAAGGAATATTTCTAGAGATATAAGGTTAGTTATTTGTGATTTGAATTTGTAGAGATTAGCAGCATTAGAGAGAGAAATAAAAGAATAGAAGAAAGTAAAAATCAAAGGAAACCAACTACTTATAAAATAAAATTTATTAAAGTGGGAAATATTCAACCCACTGAATTGAAGACAAAACCAACACTACTTACTGCTCTGGAGTCTGAGACGGGCGACCAGACATGAAGCTGCGACATTCCTCAGGCGCAGAGGACATCTGGCCTTTATCCACAATGCTTCCTGCCTCTGACCTATGCAAATGTGCAGTCACCAATCACAACATAGCCAGACACCACCTTTCAATGTTTCATGTAGTTTATAAAGAAAAATTTCATAGACTAGCTATATGCAGATCTTAAGTCACTATCAGTCTGTGCAGTATGTAATTCATTCTACCATTAATTCACTACCTATATGTATGTTGTATTGACCCCCAATACATTCATCATTAAAACATGGCTTAAAATTTACAAGTTATTTGGGGGCTGGGCGGTGGCGCTGGAGGTAAGGTGCCTGCCTTGCCTGCGCTAGCCTAGGACGGACCACGGTTCGATCCCCCGGTTTCCCATATGATCCCCCAAGCCAGGAGTGACTTCTGAGCGCATAGCCAGGAGTAACCCCTGAACGCCACCGGGTGTGGCCCAAAAACCAAAAAACAAAAAAATTTACAAGTTATTCTTCTTCAAAAGTGACATTTTTGTTGTTGTTGTTTTTGGGCCACACCCGTTAGCACTCATGGGTTACTCCTGGCTATCTGCTCAGAAATAGCTCCTGGCAGGCATGAGACCATACGGATTGCCAGGATTCAAACCAACCACCTTAGGTCCTGGGTCGGCTGCTTGCAAGGCAAACACTGCTGTGTTATCTCTCCAGCCCCCAAAAGTGACATTTCTTATAGAATAAGTAAATTTATGTTTGCTAGAAGAAAAATCAAGCATGTTGTTCTGCAGTGGTTTTGTTTTTTACATATTGAAATATTACTTACTGAATTGGATGGTAAAATACCATTAATTGGTATTCCTCTCTGGATAAGAATGTATATTATTTATAAGATACTAAGACATAGATAATAATTTGCCATATAATTAAGAATTATGAAGTGTAGTAAAGCTTGTGGTCAACTGAGTTTTGATTCATATAGAGCTGGGAATTATTTAACAGCAATGCCATTCCCTTGCTAAGCTATTAGAATTTCAAATAGTTATACCACTTGTACAAATAGTTCCACCATCATTTAAACTGCAGCTATAAGTCATATCAAGAATGGCATATATATTATATTCTACAATAAGATATTGTATTGTACAGAAATAAGGAGAGTGCTAAAGATTTATAGACCTAAAGTTCCCAACCTTTTACTGCATACAGGCTTAGACTCTTGATCATTCTCCTCGATCTTTTTTCCTGGTGCCAACTTCTCAGCACTGTCAAGCAAAGCACTAAGGGCTACTCTCCTGAAGACATTTCCATGAGCCTCTTTGATAAATTGCACAAGCTGACGGATGTCACAATACAGCCCCTGTTTGGAGGCACAAAGGAAGTTTAGGAAAAGAAAAAATAGTTTTGTGACTAATAGTTTTCATATGAAGAAGAAGAGTAGGGAACGCTTTAGATGTGGAATATGAGTGGTTCCTAAAAGAAAGACAATTTAATTTCATTAAACAAATGGAATAATACTGCTCGGTGTTTCCATAAACCATTACCAAAAACTTTGTTGTCATTCCTAAGATATAAAAAGAGAGAGTTGGCTATATAATTAGAATATATATATATGTACATATAACCTCTATATTCAAGCATTTCAATTATATCTTTTAAATATGACTCCTAGAAGATACCTTCAAAAACTTAAAATGTGGGCCCAGAGAGATAACACAGCGGTGTTTGCCTTGTAAGCAGCCGACCCAGGACCAAAGGTGGTTGGTTCGAATCCCAGTGTCCCATATGGTCCCCCATGCCTGTCAGGAGTTATTTCTGAGCAGACAGCAGGAGTAACCCCTGAGCACTGCCAGATGTGGCCCAAAAACCAAAAAAAAATTTTTTTAAATGTGTAATCAGGTTTTTCTTTCATAATTTTCTGCATCACTGCAGTAAAATTAGCTTAGTTCTCTAGACACATCTAACAGTGCTTATATAAAGACATAAAGGTTATACATTTTTCCCATGAAGATTTAACAAATAAAATCAATTAGAAAAGAAACCTGATCATAAACTTAAGATAAAACAGACCGTTTATAACCAACAATTGGTGAACCAATATTTTTCTTAACTATAAAGAAATGCAACCAGCATTTTCATTCTTTCTCTTCCATTATTCAGAAGATAATTACTCTATTTTTTGACTTAAGAGTTTCACCCAAAACTAACTTATTTTGATAGCTCTGGTTTTTAAAACCTAAGATCAATGGGAAAAATTATGTCCATGATCTTTAGAAAGTAGGAGTAAGGTTATTAAATAAAGTATGCAGAGAGTTCACTTCAAATTATATAGGAGACAAGACTCGTGGCCCGCGGGCCTTTTGCGGCCCTCCGTACAACATTTTGTGGCCCTGCCCTAGAGGAATCATTTTTTTGCTTTGTTTTGTTTAGTTGTTTGAATCCCCCAATGTTCAAGGCTTACTACTGGCTTTGCACTCAAGGATCACCCCAACTTTGCCTCCTGCGGCCCTCAGGTAAATTGAGTTTTAGACCCCTGCCTATACCTTGACTTTATGCCTTGGCCTCTCCTCCATGAAAATGATTAAATTGCCAACAGTTTGGATTCCAATATCATCAGAATGTCAGTTTAGGCTAATTGAAGAAAGCATTAAATGAAAAGATATGGATCGATAATTTAGACCTAAGGAGTGATGTCCCTTCGCCCTAAGGCCTATCTAAGCATTACAGATTTGGGCACTACTCTGGGAAACAGAGAAATGCTAGAGTAAAGGAGGATATAGCCCAGTCAATGTATTTAAATGGTGGTTTTAAGTCAAACATATCAGGATATAAAGACAATTAAGAAATAGTTTTTTTCGTTCAACATGTCTTTGTTGACTAAGATATGTAAGCACTTGCAATCAACTTTCTAAATTCTTCTATGATGAAGCTTAATAAAATGTGGTATTTCAGGGACTGGAGAGATAGCATGGAGGTAAGGTGTTGCATTGCAAATATTAAAACCTTCTTTTACTTTTCAGAGGAGGGGGAGATGTAGTGTCACCCGTGGGTTCAGATAATTTACCTGAGCCCTGCCCATTCCTGGGTGAGGCTTTTTACGTTTACCTTACCTGCACACCCTGCCCATTTCCTGGGAGGGGTCTTGGAAGGGTATTTAGGTCTGAGGTCTCAGGCTTTCGGGTCTTCTTTTGCCCATTTGGGTCCTGGCCAACATGTAGGTCAGAGGTGACATGGATGAAAGTAGATACAGGGCTAACCTGAATGGTAGGAGTCACATCTGATGGCTAGGGCTGAATAAAGAGGTTATCTCTCATGAAGCCTGCCTGTGAGTGAGATTTCTACCTGCCGCTTTCATGAACCTGCAGACACGCCGGTTAGTGGGGGCTGAAGCCACGTGGCCTGGGATGGCGAACCAAGGTCCCCATCTCCATCCAGCACCATCCTAAGTGATGATTTACTTTAGTAAGGCATTTGTCTTTCATGCAGAAGGTCATTGGTTCGAATCCTGGCGTCCCAAATGGACCCCCAAGCCTGCCAGGAGCAATTTCTGAGCATGGAGCCAGGAGTAATCCCTGAGCACTGCTGGGTGTGACCCAAAAACCAAAACAAAAAAAAAAGTGGTACTTCAGCCTCACAGAAGTTTCTGCATTGACTGTTAAAGTCTATAAAATTAAATTCCTCTGGGGTGAGATTTTATTCTTTTTATCTCAAGTTGAATAAATATTTTAATTATTTAAAATACATTAAAGAGACTAGAGAGATAGCTCAAAATGGTGTACTCTATTTATAGTGTCCACAAGTTCTTGAACTTTATCTTGTTCTCAAACATTGCACAAACTATCCCTTGGCATGGAACACCACTGTCAAGATCAATTATAAATGGACTACCTTAAAATTATTTTTATTTTGGTAGATTACCGGGTACTATCTGTATGTATAAATTGGCTGATATCTGTATCTGAGTTTAAACCTAATGGATTGATAATAGAGAAATGCATCATTACTTCCCAGATATAACTAAATCTATCCCTGTATTTCAGATCCATTAGACTACATTTTTGTATCTTAAACAACAGTCACTATGGTAGCAATTAATTAGCAACTAATCTTTTATAGCCCAGTTATTATTTTTTATGGCTCCGGTGATCTAATTACAAGTATTTAATGAAGTGTAGATAAAACATTACAGTGCTCAATAGAATAAAGCAAGACCTATTTCATAGTAATTCTGCATTAATTTTAAAAAAGCAGTTTAAAAATATTTTAATGTTCTCTTATAATTCACGTGTCAACATGCTACTGTCTAGCACCTTCTTTGGAAAAGTATCAAAGTAATATAAAAATATTTCATAAGCTTCAAAAAATCTTTTGAGATGGAAAAGAAAGACAAGTTATTGTTAATGTTTGGAAAATAATATTTTAATTACAAACTACAGATTTCCTGTATTATTATCATGATAAGAGGAATAGTCTCAGAGCAGAGCAATAATTTCTGTAAGAAGAGGAGAATTTCTCACCAGATTCTCAGGACTGTGCAATTCATGTGTGGTCGAAGCACAGCGTGTGATGAGAGATTTAAACATGGCGCTGACAATAATGCCTTCCACATTCTGGGCTGTGGATTTGTTGTCCACAGTAGTGAAGTTATTTCCAAACCCAGCCTTGTCTGGAATGCAAAGGCATCAATTAAATTCTATTGAGTTACACAATTTAGAGAAATAGTGACACAGAGAACCCAAGAATTGTTGATGGGCCACACAAAATACAAGAAACAGAAGATGCTAATTACCCTTGGTTTGTTAATCTTAATGGATATCTGCAAATGAATAACCCCCAATCTCCTTCAGAATCTTTACTATGATGCATCCCATCCTATTTTTGGAGTAAATATTTCAAAACTAATACGTCATTATTTTTAAATGGAATTAGCTGTTGACACTAAATAGGACTTTAAGACCTAAGTTTTAAAATAAATGATCACATAAAAGTAAGTAATGCTATACTAAAGGGTATTCAGTGAAGAAAGACTTAATTTGATTCAGCCTTCTGGTGATGCCTTCTCAGTAGAAGTTGTTTAGTTACACACAAGTGAGGGAGGTGCAGTCAACCAGGGAGCTATGCAAAAGGAGGGGCAAGTGGAGGGGTTACAAGTAATCTTAAACCTTGGATTTAACAGGCCTTGAAACAAAAAGAGATTAAAGACTGCTCAGAACTGCACAGGAAGCCCATCCAATAATTTTATGCAAAGATAAGTCATTTAGGCACATGAGAAGGGGAAGCCTTTTTCAAATTCACTTCCTAATTCATCCATGTGATACAATATAGACCTGAGCCTATCAATTCTGAAGTTTTTAATGCTAATTTTTTTACATATTCATGGAACTTTCTTAGCTTGAACGTAAGGCATTCCATGGGCCTGCCAGAGGATTGATTCCTCATAGCTATGAGTACATCTGAAAGGCTATTGTTTCATAACTGATCAGATAGGAATGTTAGGGTGCTAATCAGTTAACTCATTGTTAGATGTGCACTCAGTTCACAAAAAAAAAAAATAAAGAAGGAACTTTTAGCTTAAAGCAGTAGCAGTATACTTAATATCAACTATTTTCTCTCTGTCAAGGGCAAAAATTATCTCTGGGTATTCCATGATAGAAAGGAAGACTTTAACCTTTCTAGCATTTCTGTTTCATGGGACTTAAAAAGAAAACAAACTAGCTTATGGCATTTTTTGTACTATCTCAACAGTAATTCTCACTTTATTGTTGTTATTTTGTAATATACTATTTAAAGCAATATGATAACATTTCAGAGATTCTATAGCATCTATAGTTTCTTTTCTTCTTCTTCTTTTTTTTTTTTTGTTCTTGTTTTTGGGTCACACCCAGCAGCTCTCAGGGGCTACTCCTGACTCTACACTCAGAAATTGCCCCGGCAGGCTCAGGAGACCATATGGGATGCCAGGATTAGAACCTCTGTCCTTTTGCATGCAAGGCAAATGCCTTACTGCTGTGCTATCTCGCTAGCCCCCTATCTTTTCTTTTAATGTAATAACCAGGTAATAAATTCTGGGATACAAACAGGAAAATTGCTTCTAAATCTATCAAATATATTTACATTATAACTTAATCTACTGATTTCATATGTGAGTTACAGACAATAAAAAAACAATAAAAAGATAAATTACTTTTCTTTCAGCTCAAATTATAATCTTTATTTTAATTTTTATTTACTCAGGTTACTTTCCATCATGCATTAATTTGGTTTCATTAATGCATTGTATTCAAATGGTAATGAAAGTAGTGCAGTACTCAATGCAAAAGGAATCTATTGGCTTCTCTCTGTAATTTGAGTCTAAATGATGACATTTTCTTAAAATCATAAAGCAATTTGTAGACCTATAACAAGTCCCCTTGCCTACTATTTTCTTAATTCAGCATATATGTGTGTGTTTGTACATATTAAATTTGTGTTACTCCTATGTTCACAATTTATATATTGTTTTCTTTCATGTTTCTTTTTCTATAAAAAGAAAACTAAGCACAATGATGACATTGAGGATGGCATAGATTCACTAAACTTTTATCTATCTACTGACATTAATTATGTTCAGAAAGCATCTAAAATACAACATCAAAAGGATATGATGTGGAAACCCATTTTTATTTTATTATACACAACTGGAGAGAGGAAGAGAGATAGAGTGTGAGTGAAAGCAAGAAAAATATCTTTGCCTTTCAAATTTAATGTGTCTTTGCTTTACTATCTGCTTTACTCTCAAACATTTCTCACAGAACTCCATACAGTTTTACTTACTGTCAGTGACTGGCTCCATACAAAATCCTAGCAAAGCATGCAAGAAGTCCACTACATTATTGAGAGAATCCTTGTTCACATAATCCCTCATAGTTTGTCGGAATTGCATCTTATCTAGCTTGTATAACTTAGTGAGGCAGTTCTGGGCCTGCAATAAAGGAAGAAAAGTGAAAAAGTCACAGGTACCTGCTTATGTTAATGATACCATCATCTGAGATTGAAGCCTTCTAAAGAAGAGCCTCTGTTCATCATAGCAGGCTGGTGCTAGGAACCACAAAGTTCCTCTTTTCTAAGTAAGAAGTAAACAGAAGGAGGTTGAATAGTATGAAGAACTTTATAGCTGAAGGGTTGGTTGTTGTTGGGGAAAACCCAAAGTCTAATGTTCATCCCAGAAGATGTTCAGTATTTTCACTAAGATCAAGATTTTAAGGTCTCAGTGAGAAAAACTCAAAGTATAAAATTCAAGTACGTAATTGCATTGCTAATCCAAATTTAGAAAACTAAAAGGCTTTGTGAAATGGGAAGAAGCATGACTGCTCAAATTTAAATCAAATAGATTTAATAAAGAGAGTGACTAGAGTGTAGGTATGGGTAATCAGTGTTTTATATAGTCAGTTGGAAAAGATCAATGACAAGTTCAATTTGTTTAATTATATATCTGTATTAACACAGAGGTTGACTTTCTAGCTATAGAAAATTAATAGTTTGCATTTTATATGAATTAGCAAATAACTGTCTCCTTCATTAAGAGGAAAGGGAATAATTCCCATCAGCAAAACCAGTAATCATTGGCTACTAAAGATCTCAAAGAGAATGAACTGACAGGACACTAAGAAAAATAGGTGATCTCCCATCTCTTCTCATATCATGGAGGTAAAAATTATATTTAATACCTGGTTGTTTAAAGCATGCCTTTGTATTAATATGCATAACAGCATTAAACTTTTAGTCTAAGCTATGTCTTTAATAAATATTTCATATAATATTGGAAATTGTTGTCATTTGTCCAAATTGGTAAGTTCTGCATTATTGCAAAAATTAAAAGCAAAAATCTTTCCTGCTCATCCTCGTTACATCTTTTATGATGTCATCTCTTTCATTGTTCAATAAATGACTGTTTAAAGAAATGCATAAGTATCATCCAAATCCAAAGATTTAAGATGGTTAATTAAAAATAATACTAGATATTTTGAAGAAGCTAAACTGGCATATGTATGAAACATAGAAACTCTACTACAATGTAATGGCATGGGGAAAATGAATGATATCTCTGAATGAAAAAAAATGGAGGATCACAATGAGTATATATAAGCATGGAAGTCACATTGGAGAAGATAAAGGTCAACTAGAGAATTAGTACCTTATTGGTGGGTACTTAGATTTTGTGAAAATTTGTTACATCACCATTTGAGAAATCAAGAGTAAAATTGCATAAAATTTAAAATGTAAAAGGAATATTAAAGGAAGTTAAAATTTGGAATTATTAATAGAATTCCTTGAATGATTTAATCATAATTTGTCTATCAGTATCACAAAATTAGACTTTTTTATTCTTGCATTTTTACATCTTAGAAGATTGGAAATAAGTACTTTTATTCAAGTAGTCTCAAACTAGGACTCAATAAAGTTCCATATTATTTTCCTTAAAAATAACTATAAAAATTTTATGTGAAAGTCTTCATTGCAATATTTACAAAATATGCAGAAATCCTTGTTTAGAAGTCTTGAAGTATATAATACCCAATAGTCTTTGTAACATATACTAAAAGACAATTTCAAAACCATTCTTTAAATGCTCTTGAAAACTATTCAAGTTCAGTGAAATGTACTTGATTAATTTCATTGTAATAATTTATTTCTTTTTAAAAAAACATAAAGATGGGAAACATCAGTTTACCTAACCCTAAACTGTACTATAAAGCAGTACTCATTTAAACAGGATGGTATTAGAATAAAGACAGGCTCTCAGACCAGTGAAATAGACTTGAGTATTCTGAGACTGACCCTCAGGAATAAGCAGTAAGAAGCAGAACAAAGAAAGCCTCTTCAAAAATTAGTATTGGGAAAACTGTTTAACTACATGTAAAAATGTGAACTCAGATCTTTCCTTAATGCTGCATACAAAAGTTAAATCAAAATGGATTAAATACCGTGATATCAGACCTAAAGCCATAAGGTATAGAGAGGAAAATGTAGGCAGAACATTCCATACAATGAAGCTAAAGAAATCTTTAAGAATTTTTCAAAACACCATAGGCCAACCAGGTGAAAGTAAATATATGTATATATATTTACTTTCACCTGGTTGGCCTATATATAAATATATATATATTTAAAAAAAGAATCAACATAACAGGACTACATTAAACTGAGAACTTCGCTACAAAAGAAACTAAGAAAAAATGTCTAGGAATGGGAGAAACTATTCACCCAATATGCATGTGATGATGGGTTAATATCTAAGATATACAAGGCACTTATTGAAGACTACAAGACAAATTATCTAACCCCATCAAGAAATGGGGAGAATGGGGCAGAGTAATAGGACAGCGAATAGAACACTTGTCTTGCATGTGGCCAACTCAGGTTTGATCACTGGCATCCCATATGATCCCTTGAGTCTGCCAGGAATGATTTCTGAAGGCAGAGCCAGAACTACCCATGAGTGTATCACCAGGTGTGCCCCCTCCCCCCCAAAAAAGTGGGTGAGAAGAAATGAACAGATAAGTCCTCAAGGAAGAAATACAGATAACCAAAAGACATATGGGAAAATATTTCAGGTCACTAATTATCAGGGTGATGCAATATGAGAAATCATCTCACACCATAGAAAGTGCACACATCACAAAGAACAAGAACATGCAGTGGATGAAGAGAGAAAGGAAATCTTATTTACTGCTGGTAAAAGTGATAACTGGCTCAGCCATTTTAGAAAACAATATGGATATTCCTCAAGAAGAAAAAAAAAAATCAAGCTTCTGTATGACACAGAAATACCACAACTAGAAATATGCTTTAGGAACCCAAAAAACACAATACAAAAAATTTCCTCTTCTTCCTATGTTCATTGCAATGCTTTCATATAGCCCAAATCTGGAAACAAACCAAGTTCCCAAGAACAGATGAGTGGCTAAAGAACTATGGTACAGTTACACAATGGAATACTAAACAGCCATTAGGGAAAATAAAGTGAACAAATTTGCTCATACATGGATAAATATAGAGAGTATTATGTCAAGTGAAATGAGTCAGAGGGAAAAAGATAGATATACAATGATTGCACATATTCATGGTATAAGAGATTGCATGTCATCATTTCCAGAAAAAATAGGGCCAGGAAAACCAAGTTCATGGTATGAAGCTTGCCAGAAATAGTGGGCATTGAAATTAGGGTAGAGAAGGGACCTTTATGCAATGGTCATTGAAATGAGTACTCTGAACAAGAAACAGGTGCTTAAAGGAGATAAATTGATAAGTCATGATACCCCTCAGTAACAGTATTGCAAAGTACAGTTTCTAAAAGTGAAAAAAAAAGAAAGGATAAGAGAGAGAAGAAGAGAGAAGAAGGGAGCCGGGAGGTGGCGCAGGAGGTAAGGTGCCTGCTGCCTTGCCTAGACAGACCACGGTTCGATCCCCCGGTTCCCATATGGTCCCCTGTGCCTGCCAGGAGCGACTTCTGAGCGCATAGCCAGGAGTAACCCCTGAGCGTCACTGGGTGTGGCCCAAAAACCAAGAAGAGAGAAGAAGAAATGTCTGTCCTACAGACAGGAGGAAGGATAGGAGGAAAAATGATGTGAGTAATGGACAATGGTGAAGAATATTATTTATTGTAAGACTGAAACTCGATTATCAACAAGTTTATATCTGTGAAGAAAATATATACAAATATATTATGAACAACCTTGTAATCACAATGTTTAAATAAATAAAAAAGTAAAAATCATAAGGAACTTTATCTAGCAAGAGAAATATTATCGGTTAAAAGCTGATGCTTTAAAATGTACATGGTTTATTGATATAGATACAGTTTCTTGATATAGATATTCTCAGGAAATATATCTTTAAAATATATTCCTGGCAGTATGTTCATTCTTTTCTTTTGGGGGGGGTGGTTTTTGGACCACACCCGGTGATGCTCAGAAGTTATTCCTGACTCTGTGCTCAGAAATTGCTCCTGCTTGGGGGAGCTTATGGGACGCCCAGGAATAGAACCACGGACCATCCTAGGTCAGTTTCTGTGCAACGCAAATGCCCTACAGCTGCACCACAGCTCCGGTCCCGAATATGTTCATTCTTAAGCACAGATAAGTAAACATAAATTCTTTTTTTTTTTTTTTTTTTGGTTTTAGGGTCATACCCGGCAGTGCTCAGGGGTTACTCCTGGCTCCATGCTCAGAAATTGCTCCTGGCAGGCACGGGGAACCATATGGGGCACCGGGATTCGAACCGATGACCTTTTTGCATGAAAGGCAAACGCCTTACCTCCATGCTATCTCCCGGGCCCCATAAATTCTTAATAATTAGTAAAATATTGAGATACCCGATAATAGGTTAGCCTTGTTATGTTAAAAAGATGAGAAGGCAGGTGGAAAATTGCCTTGGTAACCTGAAAAGAATCCTTTAGGATTCCTAGAAAAGCAAGGTGGACTAAAACAGACACATTAGTCTTACTTTTTATGAGACTAGAAAGACATGCTCCAGAGTTAGTTTATGTCTTCACTAAAAAATAATACTTATAACATTTTACAATTTTATTTTGTGAAACACTTTTGGTATAAGGAACAATGTATTTTTAGCCTGGAAGGCACTGTTTCATACTGAGATAAAAATCAAAAAAATTATTCACTCGTGTGGTGAGTACCATCAGCTTTCTCTAAGGTTATAGTTTTAAGTTAAAATTTTCGAGCATGGTGTTGGAGTGCTAGCATAGTGGTAGGGTGTTTGCCTTACATGAGGCTGAGCCAGGATGGACACAGTTCGATCCCCGGCATCCCATATGGTCCCCTGAGCCAAGAGCGATTTCTGAGTGCACAGCCAGGACTAACCACTGAGCACCACCGGGTGTGGTCCAAAAAATAAAATTTCAAGGGCATAAAAATCTAGATTTTGGCCAATGTTTTTAAATATTAGAATTTAGAAGTTGAGGGCCCTGGGCTGAAAAGATCCTACACAGAGAAGTGCAATGATATTAGCAGTTTGGTGGTTGGCATATGCTATAACATTGTACCTGCTCAGGTATAAACATTTACTCTCTCTATGTTATTTCTACCTCAATTTTAAAAATTAATTTATAAATCAAGTAATTTGACTAGTATCCCTGTATATACACATAATACATAATATAAACTAATATAATACACTAAAATATTGAAGAAAATGATAGACAGATGATAGAGTCTAAAAGAAATCAGCATGCTAAGACTGTGTGAACACTTCACAACAAAATATAATACCAAGGAAAAATGAAATGGCATTAGATTTTGACATGATTCTCAAAACTCTGCTGGAATATGTCAATGGGTGTCATATGTGGAATATGTCATAAGTATAAAATTTGCACAAATTTAAGAGATTTTTATTTTACATTCTCAATTCTTCAGTACATATAAGGCAATTGTCTCAGCTGTGATTTGTGGAGGTAGATTATTGCCTAAGCAAGAGTGAAGGGAAAAAAAGTATCAATCCACAGAAGCAAGTGAACATGATCTGGAATAAGATCATGTCCTATTACAGAATTATGCTTTGCAAACCCAAATGCAGAGTTTAAAGTTTCACACAGTTCAAAAGTACATGATAGGAAATATTTGAAGGTAACTCTTTCAATCTCAAAGTAGCCAGAAAATAAAATGACTGGCTACTTTTAGTCCTGTATTATACCAATAAGGGCCATTTTCCATATCTAAATAAGAAAAACAAACTAAACACTAAACTTTGACTCATTTCTCAATATAAATATGGTTCAATAGTAGCCAGGCAAGTAAATAAAAAGTCATTTGCCACATATCATTGGAAGCTTGCTAAGTGCATTTATGTTTGCAAACTTCTTTCAAACTAAAATTCATATATTCAAATGATACCCCCTTCACCAACTGGAAGTTGGCCTGCCCTATGCAGGAGGCTCAATTGAAGTGTTTTCCCAATTAAGCTTTTCTAAAACTGAGATTAGCTGTCTTGAGATACCTTGTGAGAATACTCCCACTCCAAGACAGCATTAATTACCCTGGTGAAATACAATTTTTCCAGGGAACATTGACCCTCATTGTCAAAGGACTCATTCCTAAATTGGAGAAAGGAAAGAAGGAGAGGAAATGGAATCTACTTTAATTCTCTTACATTCTCTCGGAATACCTGGTGTCTCAGACGATCTCCAGAGAGCCCCCGGTGTCCTTCTCCACAACCATAGGCACATCCCAAAGACTTCACTATTTTAATGAGCATGGTTAAAGCAAGCCTATGGTTGCTCACAGGTGTACTTTCCTCCTAGTAACAATAACAAAGAAAGACAAATATTATTTACTTCTCTGACTTTGGCTCTATTTACTACTAAGATTCTATTTTACAATCAAGCCAAATGTATTTGTTTTACAAAGAGCATCTGCAATTTGGTAAATATAAAGGATTCAATACGCTGTTAATTTATCTAAAACCAAGATACCATTAAATATGCCCTATTGCTAAAAGATTTCAACTCATATTTTTTATTAGGAGGTATTATTATATATCCCTTAGATATTATCAGAACAATTACCTGAAGAGATATACTGGGAATAGTTGTAAAGAAGGCAAACAGATTTTCCGAGAATCCTTATTCGAAGCCTACCAACAACATCACTAGATGATTATTATTAAATTTCTAGAACTAATCAAAGTCTATAATTTTTAAATCATATTTCAATTAATGGCACTCATTTTTCTCCAAGTTAATTTTATTTATTTGAATGTGGAACACATCTGGCAGTGCTCAGAGCTTACTCTGGCTCTGTGTTCAAGGATCACTCCTGGCAGGCTCTGGGAAGTGGTCATTTAGGGTACTGGGGATCGAAACCAGGTTGGCTACATGCAAGGTTTGCATTTTATTCACTTGACTATCTCTCTGGACTCTCAGTTTTCCCTAACTGAATGTTATGGCAGTATTGTAACACTCATGCACAACTAAAACTTTGAAACTGAAGAGGAAGTCTTCCTAAGATCAATCATGAGAACTGTTATCCTCTCTTTTGATCAATTTGATCCTTGTTGTTAGTAGAGAACATGACTCTAAGGAAACATAAACTACTGAAATTATTCCCAAAGAACATAAGGAAGGTGATATGGATCCCAATGTGAGAAGGCTATTACCTTTTTTTTTTTTTTTTTGGTTTTTGGGCCACACCTGTTTGACGCTCAGGGGTTACTCCTGGCTTTGTGCTCAGAAATCGCTCCTGACTTGGGGGGACCATATGGGATGCTGGGGGATCGAACCGCGGTTGTATGCTAGCTCTTGCAAGGCAGACACCTTACCTCTAGTGCCACCTCTCTGGCCCTGTTAGAAGGCTATTAAATTAAAGATATTTTTACTTCCCTCAATCTGAAATGCATTCTGTTACTAGTACATGGACATGGACCTTCAATTCAAATTTTTGTCCCATAATTTTGTTATCAGATAAATATTTAAAATTTTTTGCTATAGGTTATTAATATTTAAATTGAGGTGTCCCAGAGCAATAGCACAGCAGTAGGGCATTTGTCTTGCATGCAGACAACTCGGGATGGACCCGGGTTCAATTCCTGGCACTCCATATGGTCTCTAGAGCCTGCCAGGAGCAATTTCTGAGTGCAGAGCTGGAAATAATCTCTGAGTGCCACCAAGCGTAGCCCAAAAACCAAAAACCAAAAACCAAAATAAATAAATAAATAAAATTGAGGGGGTTTTGGCCCATACCTGGCAGTACTCAGGGGTTACTCCTGGCTCTGCTCAAAAATTATTCTTGGCAGACTCAGGAGACTGAGATGCCAAGATCCAATCTGGGACAACCATGTGCAAGGCAAACACCCTATCTGCTGTACTATTGCTCTGGATCCTGAATTGAGATTCTTAATGCTTCCCTTTCTACTTGATTAGTTACTGTAATAAATAAATATAATAGATAGGGATTGCTATGTATTACAGTAAGAGTTTTCATGATGTTATAATCAGATCGTAAAGTAAACTTTGATGTTATAAACATAGAGAATGTTTGTGTGTGAAAGGAACAGGCATTATCATGTATCATTATCATTATATAGTAGACTCTCTTCCCCGAAATTTATTTATTTCTTCCTACTTTTCTATTCTAAGACTCTTACAGTGAATGTGGTCTTAAGTCCTAAGACTTTCCTTACAGGATTGAAGTCATTCTTTGAGCTTGTAGAATTGTTCATGGCAACAGATTTCAGCTATATTCCTCTCCTGGAAGTACACTTAGCTCTAGTTACCTAACCCATAGTTATATTCTCTTTCAAAAAGAAATCTACAGTCAGTGACTGATAATAGGCATACTGTGGGTGATAATATAACCTGGACCTTCCTTCTTCACCTGGACATCTTCAGTCTGCAGTACTTGCCATCTTCCAACTTACTGTGTAATAGACTAGGGACTATATAGCAACAGCATGAAAATTCAATTTCTCCCTCTATCCCATTCTGCATCTCCTATACTTCAAACAGGTTGATAATAAAATGACACCCTAGTAAATCTCCTGAATAATTATCTACATGGCAGAGTCTACTTCTTGAGAACTTACAGCAAGTGAAAACTGAAATATACGTATAGAGGTAGGTAGGTATGATCTGTCTACTTTTATATATTAGAGTTGAAAATGTTTTACTTTGTATTAGCTGTAACTAATTTTGAGCAAACAACTTAAGAACTGTATTCTACAAGCTGAATCATAACATTTATATAATAGGGTTGTAAAAGTTAAAAATGCAAGGCATATGATAATGTAAACAAGTGCTAGCAATTGTTTCTAGATAAGGGCACTCATCTTTTTGGTGGTAAATCCGTGAAAAATCACAAAAGTACCCATCTGGTGAGTAAATCAGAAAACAAAGAGCCCACTAGTAATCAGAGTTTAGATAAATAAATCTGTGAACAGTTAGATTTGGATCTTAGTTCCTACTCCATTCTTTCTTAACCGACTGCTTCTTAAACAGGCAGTTCAACAAGAGAAATAGGTGCCTCAGAAAATGTCATCCTGATTGAAGTAATGTGTCAAGTTACAGACAAAACTAAGGACAGATATTAAATAACATTTAAAGCAAATAACACAAAAAGCTATCTACCAATATCCATGATAGACAAAGATAAAATACTGTAAAACAAAAATACTGTAAGAAAGTCAATCAAATTCAATAATATATTAAAAGAATCATTTCAAAGTGGGATTTTTAAAGTAATTTCTTTAAGTATTAAGGCTACAAAACATTTGTAGTAGGATTTCAGCCATAAAATGTTTACTGCCCCTTTCACCAATGCAATTTTCACCCCAGCAATGTCCCCCATTTCCCTCCTCCCCACACTTGCCTGTCTTCTAGACATACATTGTATTTCCCTCTTTATCATTGTCATGGCAGTTTTTAGTGTAGTTACTTCTCTAACTGCACTTACTGTTCTGTGGTCCTTCCAGTACTCATCTCTATTGTTTGAGTTTATAGTCTTTTTACTTTTCTTAGATCCCTCAGATGAATGAGACTATTCTGTATTTATCTCTCTCCTTCTGACTTAGTTCACTCAACATAATATCTCTATATCCATCTACGTATATAGGCAAATTTAGTATTTTTAACAGCTGGGTAGTATTCCATTGTGTAGATGTACCACTGTTTCTTTAGGCACTCATCTGTTGTTGGGCATCTGGGTTGTTTTCAGATTCTGGCTATTGTAAAATAGCCACGAACATAAGAGTACAGAGGTCATTATGTGTGTGTGTGTGTGTGTGTGTGTGTGTGTGTGTGTGTGTGTGGCCATAGGGTGTATCCTAGGAGTGGTATGCTGGATGATATGGGAACCCAATTTCCAGTTTTTAAAGGAATATCCATATTGTTTCCTAGAAAAGATGGACTATGTGGCATTCTTATGAGCAGGAAATGAGAGTTTCTTTCTCCACACATCCACGCCAGTAGTGGTTGTTCTTGTTCTTTGTGGTATGTACCAGTCTCTGTGGGTGAGATGATACCTCATTGTTGTTTTGATTTGCATCTCCCTGATAATTAATCATGTAGAGAATTTTTTCATGTGGCTTTTGTCCATCTGTATTTCTTTTTTGATGAAATATCTGTTCATTTCTTCTCCCCATTTTTTCATGGGGTTAGATGATTTTTCATGTTAAGTTCTGTCAGTACCTTGTATATCTTATCTGATGAGTATTGGGTGAATAGTTGCTCTCATTTTGTGGGCTACCTTTTAACCCTAGTCACAGTTTCATTTGAAGTGCAGAAGCTTCTTGGTTTTATGTAATCACATTTGCTTAATTCTGATTTCACTTGTTTGGACAGTTTTGTTTCCTCCTTGAAGATGCCATTAGTCTCAATGTCATGGGATGTTTGCCTATGTTTTCTTCTATATACTTTATAGTTTCAGATATAATCAAGATCTTTAATTCATTTTGATTTGACCTTTGTGCATTGTGTTAGATAGAGGACTGAGTTTGTATATGGCTGATCAGTTGACCCAGGACCAGTTGTTGAAGAGGCTTTCCTTGGTCCATTTTGTGTTTATTGCCCTTTTGTCAAAGATTAATTAATTAAATGTCTGGGCATCATTCTCTAAATATTCAAGTCTATTCCAATGATCTGAGAGTCTATCTTTATTACAGTTCCATGCTGTTTTAATGATTATTGTACTTTAGTACAATTTGAAGTTAAGGAAAGTGATTCTCCCAATCCTTTAATTCCCTAAGGATTGCTTTAGTCATGTGTGGACATTTTTTTTTCCAAATGAATTTCAGGAGTGTTTGATCCACTTCTTTGAAGAATATCATGGATGTTCTTAGAGGGGTTGCATTAAATCTGTATAAGTATTTGGGGGAATATTGTCATTTTAATGATGCTAATCCTCTTAAACCATGAACAGAGTGGATGTCTCCATTTCCTGTGTCCTTATTTATTTCTCGAAGCAATGTTTTATAGTTTTCTTTGTTTAAGTCCTTCAGTTCTTTAAATTGACTACAAGATATTTGAATTTTTGTTGTGCTATTGTGAATGGAAAATTACTTTTTTGTTTGCTTGTTTGTTTTTGGTTTTGAGCCACACCTAGTGAAGCTCAGAGGTCAATCCTGGCTATATGCTCAGAAATTGCTCCTGGCTTGGGGGGGGGGGGCCTTATGGGATGCCAGGGGTATCAAACCATGCTTCATTTCTAGGCTAGTGGGGACAGGCAGATGCCTTAGTGCTTGCACCACTGCTCCAGCCCCAAGAATTACTTTTTTAATGTCTACTTCTTCTCTATCATATTCATGTATTAGAAAGCCATTGATTTTTATGCATTAATTTTGTAGCCTGATGCTTTGCTATATGAATTTATTGTTTCTAGGAGCTTTTTGGTAGTGTCTTTAGGATTTTATAAGTACAGTATCATGTCTTCTGCAAACAGTGAGAGCTTGACTTCTTACTTTCCTATTATTTGTCCAGATATTGTTTTCTTGCCTAAGTGCTAAAGCCAGAAATTCCACTACCATGTTATTTAGGAGAACCATGTCTATGGCAGATTTTAGAGGAAAGACTTTCAGTTTTCTCCACTGAATATTATATTTGCCATGGATTTGTGATAAATGGCCTTGACTATATTGAGAAAACTTCCGTCCATTACCATCTTTTGTTTTTGTTTTTGTTTTTCTTGGGGGGGGGCACACCCAAAGATGCTCAAGGGTTACTCTTGGCAATGCACTCAGAAATCTCTCCTGGCTTAGGGGATGATATGGGGTGCCAGGGGATCAAACTGTGGTCTGTTCTAGGTTAGCCCATGCAAAGCAGATGCCCTACCACTTATGCCACTGCTCTAGCCTCTTCCATTACCAGCTTTTTGAGACTTTTTTTCATGAATAGGTGTTGGACCTTATCATATGTTTTCTCTGCATATATTGATATAATAATGTGGCTTTTAATTATCCTTTTGTTTATGTGGTGTATTACATTGATTGATTTTGTATGTTGAACCATCCTTGCATTTCCAAAATGAATCCTAATTGGTCTTGGTGTATGACTTTCTTGATAAGGTGTCAGATTCTATTTGACAGGATTTTGTTAGGATATTTGCATCTGTGTTCATCAGTGTTATTGGTCTGTAGTTCTTGTTTTTTGTGGCATCTCTTTCTGCTTTTGATATCAGGATGATATTAGCTTCATAAAAACTATTTGGGAATGTTTCTGTTTCTTCAGTTTCCTGGAAGAGTCTGAAAAGTATAGACAGTAGGTCCTCTTAGAAGGTTTGAAAGAACTTGTTAGTGAATTCACCTGGGCTTGGACTTTTGTTTTTGGGAAAAATTTTTATTACATTTTAATTTCCTTAATAGTGATGGGTCTGTTCAAATAATCTAGATAATCTTGGTTTAAGGTTAAAAAAGTCCAAGAATTGGGGTCAGAGTGGTGGCACGGAGCAGTAAGGTGTCTGCCTTGCTGGCGCTAGCCTAGGACGGACCACGGTTCGATCCCCCAGCATCCCATATGGTCCCCCAAACCTGGAGCGATTTCTGAGTGCATAGCCAGGAGTAACCCCAATATCCAAGAATTATCCATTTCTTCCAAGTTCTCATGTTTTGTGGCATAGAGTTTCTCAAAGTAATCTCTGATTACCCTTTGAATTTCTTTTGTTTTGTAATAATCTCCCCTTTTTCATTTCTAATTCAGTTATTAATTTTCTCTTTCTTCCTTTCCTTATGAGTTTTGCTAGTGGTCTGTTGATCTTATTTATTTTTTCAAAGAACCAATTCTTGGGGCCGGGCGGTGGCGCTGGAGATAAGGTTCCTGCGCTAACCTAGGATGGACCGCAGTTCAATCCCCCGGTTCCCCATATGGTCCCCCGTGCCTGCCAGGAGCGACTTCTGAGCGAATAGCCAGGAGTAACCCCTGAGCGTCACCGGGTGTGACCCAAAAACCAAATATATATATATATATATATATATATATATATATATATATACTAACCAAAGAGCCAATTCTTGCTTTCATTGATCTTTTGAGTTGCTTTTTTAGTTTTACCTTTTGTTGATTTCTGCTATGAGCTTTATTATTTCTTTTCATCATCCTATTTCGGATTCATATTGTTGATCACTTTCCAGTTTTATAAGCTGATTTTTATAATATTTTTATAAGATCTTATAAGATTTTTAGCATTGTTATTTACATTTGAATTTATTTTTTTATATCTACTCTCAGATCCTCTTGTTTCTTATTTGTGGCACATTCCGTTTATTCTATGCTTTGTTTGAGTTCTATGAGCATCCTCCATATTTCTTCTCTAAAGACCTTATCATATAAGAGGTTAAATAGGTGGTTGGTACTTTTGTGTGATCAAAGCTACTATCTGTATTCTTTAAACATGATGGAGGTCTGCATTGCTTCTTGGCACAGTTGTAGTGTGATTTTTCTTTTTATCTCCCATGCTGATGTTCCTTGACTAGGAGGAGTACGCAGCTGCAGAGCAGAGTGGAGAGGCCAAGCTCCACTGGCTCTTTGTCTTGGATTCTGCCCTTCACCTGGTGCCTCTGATGTAGCTTCCAGGTTCCAAAGCTGCAGGGTCTGCCTTCATTGCCTCTTGTTTCAGAGACTCAAATTTCACAGCTCTGAGTCCCTGCCTCAGAGCCTGCCCTTCACCTGTCTGCTGCTGACATGGCTTCCGAGTCCCAAGGCTTCCAGCCTCTTATTTCAGCAAAATAGGATTTATACCAAGAATGCAAGAATGTTTCAACATAGGCAAATCAATTAAAGTATACCATCTTAATAAACATAAAAATAAAAAACATAATTGGATCAATGATGCAAAGAAAACATTTCACAAAATTCAACATCTATGATACAAACTCTCAACAAAATTAGGATAGAAGCAGCATATCAAATGTCATATAAGATAAATCCTTAACAAATGAGGTAAAAACCTTAAGTAACAAAGCAAAAAAAATCACTGTTAAAGGAAGATAAAAGAAACTGGCAATATATTTCATGCTCATGAACTGGAAGAATGAACCCTTCTGTCCGAAATATCACACAGGTCTAGAAGGATCTCTATCAAAATTCTAGTAACCTTCTTTAAAGAAACAAAATAAATATCACTGAAATTTGTATGGAACCAAAAAAGACCTTAAGTATTCAGTACAATACTAGTTAAACATGTAATAGTGTCATATGAGCTCATTGAACCAGCTCTATAAGTCCTCAAAGTCCTGGTCTGTCTGGCCACAAGCATAGTCAGTCGCACAACACAATGTTTTACTTCTGCCATCCCAGTAGGAATACACCAAATTAGACTTGAAATTATCATAAAAGCCACCTAAGCTCATTGCAGAGGAAAAAAACAAAAAGACAAGCAGTTGGTGGCAGCAGTAGCAGCTGTAGCAGCAGCCCGGAGGGGAAGGAAGTGGAGAGTAGGTTATCCTCACTTGACCCTGAAATCCCTGAACCTGGCATT